>OVAP01008292.1:0-10017 GCA_900406295.1 Aurinia saxatilis
GGGCAAAAAGCCGTCGCAAATTTCCCTCGCAAACGGCGTGTTTTCTTGTATCGTGCAACTGAGTCCCGTATCGTGCAACTGGGTCCCGTATCATGCGACTAGGTAGCGAATTCTGGGTTCATTGTGTGGAAGGTTCATTGTCCTTCTAAGATTCATCATTTTATGTGGCAGATTTGAATGCTTCGTGGAAGTTTTATCGCACTTAGGATATCATGAAATTGGAGTCAATACAAGTTGCCCACAATTTGTGTGGCAGAGGAAACGGTTAATCATGTTTTATTTGAATGCTCAAATTCGATAAAATTTAGAAACTGGCTAGTATATATATGGGCTTAATAATGCTTTTCCCAAGTGGCTCTCTGTTTGTTAACACATATTATATGTTTTAACGTGGTCCCTCGGGAGGGGAGAGGGAAGATCGAGTTCAAGGACACAATAGTTTTTCATGGATTTTAGTGTTTATTTGGAGATCAAGGAATAAAAAAAGTATTTAAGGGGATGAAATTCACTCCCACGACGATTTTAAATTTTGGAGACTGGGTTTTTAACATAGTTGGAAGCACAAACTGTTGAGAATCTGCTTTTCGTCGAAGATGTCGATCCACTCAATCATGGGTCAGCGATTTATTGTAAGATTGATGGATTTTGGAATAGCTCGAATTTGAACGCATGATTAGGACGGATATGCTCTTAAGAAAACCATGTTTTTTTGTTCGGTGAATGAGGTATTCAGAGAAGCTTACCCCCCCCCCCCCCCCNCCCTATATGCTGAGCTGGAAGCTCTTCTTTAAGGCAGTTCGAACATGACATCCTCTGTTGTGTATTCCAGACGGATAGTTTGAAATTGACGAAGATTATTGTAGAACCTGACAATTGGTCGGCACTCAATAAGTCGATATTATATTGGAGGAATTTGGCGCGCTTCGTGGATGCTTTCCGTCTTTCTCGTTGTCTTTGATCCAGTGTGAATAAAATTCTCAGACAGACTGTTTGGTCCGATTTACACAACAACGAGTATCCAAATTTTCTTATGTAAACAATATTTCACTAACTGAGTCACCAATTTAAAATTTTTTATTTAATTTATATGAATGGTTGACGTCAACAAAAAAAAAAACATTTAAATACTTATACAACTCAGAACCTTTTTCACCATCCCGTAACATAAGCAATCCGATGCCAAATCCCATTTGATTTAACATATCAACCTGATGCGATTTTCATAACTTAAGAAAAATTGATTCGACAACAAATTTTCCAATCCACTTCTCTAAAACTTCTGAGCAGATTCACTTCCCAAAGATAGTTTAACCATTGCTATTGCCGTATTGAGAGAAAATTAATCAATCTTTCATTTCTTTTAACAATTTAAATGTGTTCATACATACCGTTATTAACCTATAAGATTTTCTTATAACCATATAAATACTAATAATATTTTTAATAAAATCTTCTATAAATTTGTAAAATTATAAAACCTTATAAAGTTGTATAAATAAACTGTTGTACAAAATTGATAGGAAACCTTACAAATGTACTAGTTTTGAAAATGGACAAAATTAGTGGCATTTAAAAACAAATACTATAAAAATCATATTTCTTTAATTTCACTTTTTAAAATTACAAAAATTCATAAAAATTTATATTCTAAATATATGACAAAAATGTTTATATAAATTTAAATTTAAGTTTGAGTAACCAATAATTATCTGTTATTTAAGATTTATTTTTTACTACTTTTCGTCAGAAATATTTGAAATATTTTATCTGTAAGAAACTAAAACCTGAATATACTCTGAAATTTAAGATATTTAAGACCCTTATATTTTTTTGTCAAGGACGATTGCGTGTGAAGAAGTTGTGCGATTCAGACCGTTTTTATTTTATATTAATATAAAAATCAGAGTACTACTAGAATTTTTTTTATATAAAAAAGTAAGGTTTATGTTAGTTGTTGAGGTACTTCTCTCTCTATCTTTTTTTCTCGTCCTCTCTCTTCAAATGCCCTAGCCGCCGCTGGTAGATCTTGGCCTCTCAGGCCGGTGCTCGGTGGTTCTTACCGCTGGTACCGGTCAGATCTTGTTCCTTCTGTTTGTCTTTGTTATTTTTATCTAGTTCAGGGTTCGGTTGGGGTTATTAAGGGGTAAAGAGAAGAACAAAGCTTTCGATTTGATTCTTCTCGTAGATTTTGTGTTTTTTGTTTTTTCTTCTTACGATCATGATAATTAAGAACCTTGTTACGTCTCTCCGACTTGTTTCTCCGGCCTGCTATAGTTTGATTCCTTCTCGGATCAAACCGATTCATTCTCAAATGGCTTAATCCCTTTCGCTAAGATAATTTCCTTTACCATCTCCTCTTGCATGTTTATTCTTCTCTTCTCTTTAGGTTGTCCGTTGTTTTTTTCTTATGGACCAGATCAATCCTTTGGAGAAGTCGGTGTTCCGTGCCTCTACTGCTAGAGCAGGACAAGAACTCCTCCTTCCGAGTTTGGTTCAAGCTTTCTATGGGTCTCCTCCCCTACAAATTCCTGGAGCGGCTCTAGCTCCCACTATTTGGAGCCACTTTTAGAAGACTAAACTGAGTTTTCATCTACAAGGTAGTCTAATTCACAATCCGATGTCTTTTAACTAGTGACTCTTGTTTCATCATATTGTCTCTGTCAACGTTTTGGTTGGTCGACATTTGACTCTGGGGAAAAGTCATGTTATCCGCCGGCTTTGATACAGTTCTGTTTTGTACTGTTCCATTTTGTTCTTTCAGTTTAATGTCTAATAATATTAGATGACAAAATAAAAAGTGAGTTGTTGAGCAGGAACTGAAAACAATTAAGTCTCCGCATTGACCGGCCCAGGCCTCGAACTAACTCCTCACACAACCGTATCTATGGTGGGTCATGCATCGTATCTTGTTATGATTTTACGCAAATATATATATATAATATATTTGTTAAAATTTAATTCAGAGAGTCCTCAATCATAATAAAGATTTCTTAGACCTAAATGTAAGATCACTTAGTAAAATGCCGCATTGTGAACTAATCCATTGTATCTAATAAATCGTCAAATAGTGAAACCTATTATATATATTGTTTAATAACCGTAATAGTCCAAGGCCTCGTAGTCAAGTGATAAGGGCTCAGGACACTAACACCGTCTTAAATTCGATCCACCTACTTTGTAATACAATAAACACATTGCTTTGGACACCCACATGGATACGAGTTCTTGTTTCAGCTCATTTGGGTATCCAGAAAGATATTTTATCTGTTGGTTGTACCTCTTCCAGGAATTAGTTTTGGCCCCTCCATAAACATGCATCTAACATGAGTTATATAAAAAAAGGTTATAATAACCGCAAATACCACGTTTGTTTTCAGTTATTGTTTATAAGTTTATAAATAATCATGCATTTTTACATTATGATTTTTTTTATTTGAAAAAATATATATATATATATATATATATATATAACTAAATTAGTTGTCTGCATGTGGAAGCCCTTAGCATGTTTAAGAGTTTGAAGGCTTCTACACCATGTCTGGGTCCAGAGTGATGTAGACAGATCCGTTCGGCGTGGTCTCGTGAGTAGTGGATAGCGCTACCCATCATAGGTGTGGTGCAAGTAGAACCGTCCGTCGTAGATCCGTATAGCGGGGAGAGCTGCACGGTGGAGTAGTTATCCGTAAGAGGTGTTCGTTTCATCGATGTACCTTCAATAAAAAAAAAAGATAAAAAAATAGATTAGTTCTCGTGCATAAAACTTGTATGTGATATTCAACGCAAAACGATATAGTCGTAGTACTATTGATTAAAAAAAAAATAACCTTCAATAATATTGAGTGTACTAAAACTATGATTATCAAACACTTCCTTGTAGACAACATTGATAGTGTTTTTATGCAATTTCTTTTCCTTATATGTTATTAGAACTTTGATTTCGGATCTCGACTTGACTCTTGAAAGTGGAACATATAGATGTGTGTGAGAGAAAACATGCCTAAATAGAAAGTAACTCACATGTTCAACATGTTGTCATTGACTCTTATTAATTGTCATTGCAAAAGCTAAAGTCACTCAAAACTGTCTTCATGTGGTAAGGTAACTTCGCATCCGGAGGGGTCACAAAATTTCTAGGTATCAGAATGGATTGATCGACTAATTTATCATTCCGAGTAATGATTCTAGCTTGAATAACATGATTAGCCATCCATGGATATGGTCCCTTGCTTTTGGCCCATTTGCATATTTGGAGAGAAGGCCTATCCATGGGCTGCACCTCCCACATGAATTAGTCTTGGCCCCTTCCATAAGCGTGGGATCTATCATAAATTATCAAAAAAAAAAAGGCCGTAATAACCGCAAATATCACTTCTGTGTTAAGTTATTGTTTATCTGTTTATAAATAAACACGCATTTCTACATTACGAACTTTGTTTTCATTATATATATATATATATATATATATATATATAATATTACCGGCGGATCGAATGGTGTTTGATTGATATGTGTTAATTTCATGCAATCCGTCCGAAAGTAAGAACAAGGTATATTGTGTTCCACCATACTTGTTGCTACTTCAAGAAGAGCGTCAAGCTATGCATGTAAAGGGGAAATACTCCGTTTAATGACATTTCCACCAAGAATGGTAACCCTATTACCTTGATAAAATATCCATCTCAGACCCAAAATTAAGTCTGAATCTTTCAAGGATTCATCCTGCTGGCAGTACATATATATGGTAACAGGGGAATCCACAGGTGGTGGCATGGGCTTGTCCAGACAATGATCAATATGAGCCTCTTCCCAGGCCAAACATTCATGCTCGGTTAAATGTATGTTTTCCATAAGCTCGGTTAAATTCCGATGGAAAACTTTATTATTCTTGAATTTCCAAATGAAGAAGAGTAGCCATGAAAAAAAAGTCGTCTTATACAAGCTTGCTGAAGCGCTATCATGTCGCTCGGGTTATGGCCACAATAAATAATCCAAATTCGCGGAGATCGATCCATCCGTGAACCCATTCATGTCAATCTATACATTTGTCGATGTAGAAATGTGGAATGCCAGAGGGAATGTAAAGAAGGCATGATTTATTGTCTCGTCCCCTTGGCCACAGCTTAGACAACGGTTATTGAGACGTATTTTTGTATCCTGCAACTGAGGCAATACTGTTAAAGAACTAATTACCACTTGCCACAAAAAAATGTTTAGAGTTTGGCCGGACACATAAGTTTTCATGCATGTGCCTTTAAAACTATTGTGCTATGTTTGTGATTATATTGAACAGCCCCCATTCGATTGGCTTTTTTTTAGTCCGACAATAACCTGATTTCACCTTGTTTCCAGAATTTTTGAAATGCCCTAAGATCCTATCATATTAGATGTGTCGGTGATATACTAGAGTCCAAATCAAATGGATATCTTCAGGTTCCATCATTTGTGTTAATAGCGAAAGATTCCAGTCCATTCCATCTTGCGTACATAACTGATTAACCTTCGCGCCTCATCCTCTCGTTGCTAAAGCAAAGATTGTTACGATTCGAGAGCTTAAACCCTTCAGTTCCTCTACTTGATTTCTGGGTTTCCAATTTTATGAGTTTCAGATCTTAGTTCGAGTACAACTAAGGCCTCTCGCTTCATCGCAATTGCGAAAGATCCAGATAAAAGCTTTTACCAGGACCACGACCCAATCGAGGAAAAACATCTGGAATCCATGGATCAAATTGATTGTCCATCCCCCACTCAAATCCGATCACTTTTTAATAGAATACCTCGTGCTGAGAAAATATTCTTCTTCCCATAAGAAGGGGAATGAGCCGACTTAGCAAGGGACGTATGTGAAATATGATAATAACGTCCTTTAAGGACTCTAGCTACCAAAGAGTAAAAAAATTGGTGAAGACGCCAAAGTTGTTTTGCCAATAGGGTAAACTGAAGAGTTTCAAAACACGAAAATCAAGTTCGTCTCCGTTTATTGAAAAACATAAGTTGTCTCATGTAGTCCAATGAATACCGCGAGGAGTTCCATGCACTCCAATGAATACTCCAATGTGGTTTAAATAAGGTCGTGCCCCCCAAAAGTGTGGTGCAGAAGAAAAAAAAATGCATTTGCCATGGATTGGATGGTATTATTTGTGGATAAAATTACAGGTTGAAAAGTAATCCATGTAACTGTTCTCATAATTTATAGTCGATAATAATTTCAAATGGTTTAAAATATGTTAAACTATGTTAGGACGCGCATCAACATGTAGGGGGTTTTTTTTTTTTTGTCGCAAAGAAAATTTTATACATAATTTAAACGAAGAGGGCTTAACCTACAAGGTAATCATAGTTGCCAAACCAATAGGTAGGTAACAAACATAACCAAGGAAACAATCGCACTATGTAAATCTATGAATCTGGCAAAGAAAACCGGTCCTATGCTAGAGATGTTAGATGTAACACTTGAAGCTGAACTTGATACCACTCCGGTGGCAGACTCGATGCTCTTCGAGAAGTTGTTGAGAAGTCGTAGAAAGACTAGCTTGTATAAAAAACAAAAAGAACTAATCGAACAAAGAAGTCTAAGACCCTTGTAATTAAAAGGATAAAAATATGTTGTAAACGTCCTTCCACATGAGTACACCATTATAGTCAAACTGAACTCAAACGGGTTGACCCAACCGTGGGATTATTGAAAAATTTAGCTAAGAAGTAAACCTAAGCACAACCTGTTTTTTTTTTTTTTTTATGACAGAACGAAAAAATCATTGTGGAGTTAGTGGCTTCAAGCCGGCAGCCACCGAGTGAGGTTGATCTTGCTTGTTACTTTGCATTTCCACATCGTCCTGGATCTTCTCCTCAAGGGTATCATTAATGTTCCGGTTCTATATGTTTGTCATGCACTGAGGCAGGCTGAGCATAGTTACAACCAACAACTTTGCTACCAGAAACAGGAGAGCACAAGGCTTTTGATTTCAAATAATCCTCAGTACAAGGAACGAATCTGGCCTAAAACCAGACTGACCTTTGATCTGCTTCTTACATTCTAAACTTGGGATAAAAGCTATCCGGAGCTGAATTGGAAGCCAAACTCAAGGCGATTCACATAAGGAGCCTCCAGTAACTTGATTGGTTGATCATGACGCCAATTGTTGGACTTTTTGTAGATTTTCCTTTAGTCTTCTCAAGAGGGGTTGCCTGCTTAGAACCCCCTCGACTATATTGACTAAAGCCGTAAAGCTCTGTACTATTTTGCTCTTTGTCTTACGACATGAACTTTCCGATTCTGTCTAATTACACATGTACTACATTTAATCTCTCCAGATAGCCATTTAAAATTAAACTGGATCTTAACCGGATAATTAGTGTTTTGAAATCACGTTTGCATATTAATTTAATAAGATTAAAAAATTGAATATAATTAAATATTTGACAGCTTAAAACCCCCTCTACTATATCGACTAAAGCTGTAACAGTCTGTACTATTTCTATCTTTGTCTACGACATGAACTCTTTGATTATGTCACCTTGCACCCGTACTACATTTAGTCTCTCCAGATAACTATTTAAAATTGAATCGGACCTTAATTAATGTTCCTATATATAAATATAACACTCTTATATGTACACAAAAGTTGATACTCATTTGATTTACATCTAGGATCCGTATAAGAGTCTAGACCTAAATAACATTGTTTGATTAGTTTGCTTTTGTGTGTTTGCGTTTTACCATTTTAAATGAGTAATATGTACCTTGTGATTCTATATCTAGTTTTGGTAGACCTTTATTCACTAGTTTTTATGAAGTAAACACCGGAGACACTGTATTTAAAAGTTTTTAATCTTATTAAATTAATATGCAATTGTGATTTCAAAACTCTAATTATCCGGTTAAGATCCGCTTCAATTTTAAATGGATATCTGGAGAGACTAAATGTAGTACGGGTGCAAGGTGATATAATCGGAAAGTTCATGTCGTAAGACAAAGATAAAAAATTGTACAGGGTGTTACAGCTTTAGTCGATATAGTAGAGGGCGTTTTAAGCTGTCAAATATTTAAATGTTTTTAATCTTATTAAATTAATTTGCAAACGTGATTTCAAAACGTTAATTATCCGGTTAAGGTCCGGTTCAATCTTAAATGGCTATCTTGAGAGGCTAAATGTAGTACATGTGCAATTAGACAGAATCGGAAAGTTCATGTCGTAAGACAAAGAGCAAAATAATACATGGCTTTATGGCTTTAGTCGATATAGTAGGGGAGGTTTTAAGCGGGAAACCCTTTCAAGAGTCCTATCGATTCGCCTTATAAGAGGACTAAGGTCTGCGCGGGGAGAGGGTATGAACCCAGAAACCGTAAGCAAGACCTTAATACAAAAATTATCATGATAGGCAGCAATATAACAACAGTACACTGTAAAATAGGAAAAAAGTTGAGAGAACTAGACAGAGAACATGATGAGGCACACTCAAAACAAATATAAGAATGCACTATGTTCAACCGTAGAAATCCTTGTCCATCCGTAGACACGCGAAAATGGTTGATAACAGATTAAGACGACGGAACGAGACAGCAAGCACACTTAAAACCGATTCAAGAAGATTTCGGAGGGGAGGACCCTTCGGACAGCCCCAAAAGAGAAATGGCTGCCAAACATCAAAAGATGTGAATCTTACGCTTGAAATCAGAATACGTTAGCAGTCGATACAGCTCGAGGTGGAGAAGAACCAACGATTCCTCCTGCAGAACCACAACTTCCCCTTTTTTATTTTCCTTTTTATAATTTAAAAAATAAAAAATAAATCGTAGCAAACCTGACAAGAATGAGGAATACAAAAATGAAATTAGGAAAACCAGAACCGGTTAACAAAAATCAAACCGGCAACAATTTAGGTTAAACGGAGAAGCTGACCTTTGAACCCAGCTGCCACCACCTTCTTGCAGACGATCATGATTTAGTATTTGTCGGAGCTGTACAAGCCATCGAGCCAGATGAAAGTGAGGTTGCCCTGAGACAATTGGGGGTACAGATGGCTTCGCCAAGTCCAACCATCCCCATCGCGATATCCTCCAGAGACGGGTAAATTGGAATCAAGCCCTTCTCCCTTGACAAAATCTGAAAAACAAACAGTTCTTCATTTTTCCTTGAAACCTGTTCATACATGATACTCAAGATATCCTCTCCGGCTCCGGCTAGAACCACCGGAACAAGAGGGGAAAGGGAAGATAAGATGGGTGACGGCTATCAACATGTAGGTTGATAATTAAATCTAACTAAAAAATAGAAAAACGTATGGGAGAATCTCAAAAATACCCTTTTGGATGAATCTTTTTTTAAATGTCCCTTTTTTTTTACTATTTTGAAAAATATATTAGTTTCAATCTTAATTCAATCTAAATTATCATTTTAATATTTTAAAATATTCTATAATGTTTCGCAGTATTGTAGGGTTTTAAATCTAGGGTTTAGGGTTAAAACCCTAAACCCTAAAATTCTAAATCCTAAAAAAGGTTTTAATCCTTAATAAATCCAAAACTCTTAAACCCTAATACCTCAAACATAAACCCAAATAGTTTGTAAAATACTAAACCCTAATCCTACAAAATTTAAACCCTAAATTAAACCTTGAATCAACTCTAAATCCAAAAAAGGTATTTTTGAANAATTTAAACCCTAAATTAAACCTTGAATCAACTCTAAATCCAAAAAAGGTATTTTTGAAAGATAAATGGGGATATTTTTGAAATGGGACATATTGAAAAAGGCATTTCTTAAAATTTCTCAAAACCGTATTATTGTAAATACTTTAGATTTCATAACTGATAACCCGTATACTACTATATGTAATTAGATTCTAAATTATGACCAGCAAAAAAATATTCATAACTATTTTATTATCATATCTTACCCATTAAATATTAAATAATATATTTTACATGTCACTTTATAATAATGCGGATTAGTAATTTAAAAGATAAATGATACACAAAGTTTTACCCTATGTATTTCTAACTGCAAGTGCATAGCA
>OVAP01008293.1:0-10017 GCA_900406295.1 Aurinia saxatilis
AATGAATGTAAAACAACCATGAAATCAGTCCTAAAATGCAACATATCAGTGACATGTGTAAATATTCTAGTTAAGGTTATATAGTGGAAAGTACTATTAACCAACTATCTGTATGGTCAGGCTTAACGGGTCTAGTTCGATTGACATCCTAGTTAACTCTAACTTATATCCTTCAGAAAGAGAAGTTTTGGCCTGATCAATCAACCAAACTAGTTATTAAGTTCAAGATATCAAATTCTACTAAACTATTAAATAGTAAAGCTTTCACTATCAAGTTATGGATCTCTTACTCTAAGTGTTGTATTAGTAGCAGGTTTATCCTATGAAATATTTAAGCTCTGATATGAATGTAAGCCCTTAACCAGTCATTACACAGCCATATTGTCTATCTATCTAACCATGATTTCTCCTAGCAAAACCCTATTCCTACATACAAAACTACACAAGCATGCTTATGAGAAACATAACAACAATGGAAATCGCAATCATATTAATCAAAGTAAGGGTTCAGAAATGGCTTCTCTGGAGTGTAGAGATTACAAACTTCTCCCTTGACAGCAACAACCAAGTAGAATAAAAGAAAAAAACTATGAAAAGAAATTGAAAACTATTTAGCATGGATGCCTGGAAGCTTTGTGATTTTCGTGATGTTTCTCTCTGGCTGAGACTTCTGTATTTATAGTGCAAAGGGTTGAGGAGTAAGTCGAGATGAATTAGGAAGAAGATTTGGATAGAGATCCAAATATTTTTGCTTATCACTCTCCAGTCGCACGATTAATATTATTTTAATTGATCAGTCGTATTCGAAAACACGTCTTTTGAATCTTTTGTATCTTCTGTGATTATCTGCAACATCTCCTGATATATCCTAAATGCAACGGTCCTTATTTGAATTTGTTCTCGAAACTTCTTGGTAATATTGGGCTTGATCGATCGGTGAGCCTCAGTGCTCGACTGATTGGGCCTTCATCTTCAGTGGGCTTCTTGATACATCTTCAATGATTTGGGCTTAACTTCTTACTCCCGAGGGTGAACGACTTGATTCCAAGTCCATGTGACAGCTTACTCACGTGGCTTGCGTTTCTTATCTTTTCAATCCAAATAAATCATCTTCTTCAAATGGGCCTAGACATCTGATGTTGAACTGCTGGACTTGGTAGAAATAGCCCATTTATGACCTAAAAAGCGTGTTTTTCTTAACTCCTCACTTCAATCCAAATAAATCATCTTCTTCATATAGGCCTAGACTTCTGATGTTGAACTGCTGGACTTGGTAGAAATAGCCCATTTATGACCTAAAAAGCCTTATTTTCATAAAAACACTTTGGAAACATAAAAATGTGAAATTCTTTAGTTTATATTTCAAATCAAATGGTTTCTTCATGAAAAGCACCGAAAATCCATATAGAAAAGCGGTTAAATATCACCCCTATCAAATCCCCCAGACTTAACTTTGTTCGTCTACAAACAAACAATATGCTAAGAAAGGAAAATAAGTTTGAAAAAGATAGAAATTCGCTTACTTGTACCATAACTTAGAGGCTGCAACTTCATGATGGCCATCTCGAATCCTGTCCAAAATCTCTCATCTCATACTTCGACCACAACTCTCCCAACTAGTCCAACAAAATCTCAACCTGCAAATACTCTAACTGCATCAAAATCTGACTCTCTACATTCATTAAGTTAATGTGTGTGCTTTCTGGCCGGAGAATATCAGTTAGGTAAAACAGGCTAGGTTTGTAACTTAAGGAGGCTAATATTTATAGTTGGGGCTAATGTGTTTAAGGGTTACCGTACTCAAAAGAAATGCGATGTGTTTGCAAAATAACAAGAGAGATCGGACCGCTTGATGCCACAGCTCCCCAATCACTCTCTTCGTAGCTCGGCTTGTTCCTCCCCTAGACTTAGATTCTTTTATGGGAATCCAAAGTCTTCTTCGAACATCTCCGGACTCCTTTGAATTTTTCCCACCTCTTTCCACCTTTGATCCCTGATTTCCCTTGCCTTTTTGCTAAACTAGTATGGATCATGAAGCTTGATTTTGTTTTTTTTTATCTAAAAGCTTTTGCCATATACAGCAAAGCACGAGTTTTACCTTAATTTTGATGATATTTTACCATGAAAATGAGTCTTGAAACCTTCTCTTTTAAACTTCCATGCATGTGTTAAGATCGTAGCATGCTTTTTCGCCAGTCTTCACGGGTGATTGGAAAACTGCGTTAGTATCATCTCTCCGGCCGTTTTACACATACTGCATATAAAACCATAAAGAAAAAAAGATTTGTATGGGGTTTGAAAAGAGGTTAGGTTTATGGGTGTGGTACCAACTAAAAATGAGTTGGTCATTCAGGATCAGCAAGAGAGTGGTAAAGCGGATAAGAAGCAGTGAATGTGGTTCGTTTTCCTAGTCTAATAAATCCAGCAAGAAAGATTTATAGTCCGGTTTAGATTCAAGTGAGATAGAGTAAAAAAATCAGGTTTGTTAAAGTAAATGCAAACCAGGATATGTTGGGGAAGCTTGAGTATGGAGTTTCTGAAACAAGTGTCGCGGGGCAGTCTTGCAAAGATGGTCACTAGGCAATAAAATCCAGCTGTGAGTAAGGTCCTTATTCCAGACCTGGATTGACTCAATAAAACGCTTTTAGCTTGATAATTTTTTTTTTGAAAGGTGCAATAAGTAGGCCAAAAGAAACAAATGGGTTAGATAACGAGGAATACCCCCCCCCCCAAAAAAAACTTGAATAAAATCGTCCCTGATGTTAACAAACTGTGAGAGCAAAAAGGGAATTGAAATGGATTGAAATGGAAATGGAAGATGGATTTTACCTCGTCTTCTTTGAATGGATCGAATGACCTTCTTTGTCTTATTTGAAACAGAAGGACTTTACCGGAAATAGGTGAAGATTGTACCTGACGACATCAGTATATCATCATTTGTCATGTTGATTTGAGGAAATGTTCATCATCGATCGATGCAGTCTCCAATCTACCAAATCACAGTGTGAATCTCCTTATTTTTTTACAGTCGCACGATTAGTGATGAAGCATGCACCATTCTCC
Organism: Aurinia saxatilis; assembly: GCA_900406295.1. Classification (NCBI taxonomy): domain Eukaryota; kingdom Viridiplantae; phylum Streptophyta; class Magnoliopsida; order Brassicales; family Brassicaceae; genus Aurinia; species Aurinia saxatilis. Next base: position 3,064 of record OVAP01008293.1, read on the forward strand.
ACCAGTTAATTCAAATCAGGTGGCCTCTGGCTTCCCAGTGAAACAATGGTTTGAAGCTATGAACAACAGACGATCGATTGAATGTTGCAAAGACAGTCGATCGATTACGCATCCTCTTGGTTAAACCTTTGAATCCTATTTTTCTGAGACACGAACAAAAACATTTAAAAAAATGAAAGAAAACCTATTCTAAAACGTACATGTGGGTCGCCTCCTACTCAGCGCCTTTGTTTAAAGTCGTTTAGCTCTACATGAATGGAGGTTGTTAATCCTCCCTAGGTGGCAGTCCGAGTAGTTCGTATGATCTTAGAGGGCTTGCTGGATACTTCATCCATTTCACTATCCTATCATCATCTTCCCATTTCTCTTCTCCTAGTTTAAAATATCATGCGTTGTGGCTGAATATAAAGTTTTCTTATTGATGAACGTGAAACAGACCCTCTTTTTCACCATGTCAATTTGAGCCCTTGTTGAGTACAAGAATGGCCTCCCTAGTATTATGGGAGATACTGACCTATGGTATGTGTTCAGACCAGGAAGTCAGGGGGTATGAAGCACCCTTATATGTGAACCATGACATCTTAAGCAAGTCCTAAGACATTCCCAAAGGAAGCGTTAGCAAGCATGATCGGTCTAGGTATCTCCTCGTATTCAAGAATACCAACTGATCGTGCATCCTTTCTTGACATCATACTCATGCAAGCTCATGTGCCACACACAGTGTTTCAAAACTCTTTATAGCTAATCAAAATTGGGACTGTGTACCTTCCTTGGTCTTCTCGTCTATAGAGCTGGCGCAATCAAGGGATGGTTTCTCTCCTGATTTTGTAGAAGAGTGCTTTTACATCATCTAGAGGCCATCTTTCCAGGTAATTGTGCAGCAGTCGCATTTTCATGCCTTCGGTGAAGTGGATTCTAGGAGGGATGTTTTTTACTTCTTTAATAACGTATTCCATCTTATCCTCGTTGAGCTATCCAACTTCAGCCGTTGTTGGTTTTCATGCTGGTATTGGCGACTCATCCTCCATGTTTCCTTCTTCTGTCATCCAATCAAGCATGTTAAGGTGGAGATCCATCTGGTTTGCTGACTTGAATAGATCGACGGCGTCATCTGTTATCGATCGGTCGTCTGGATCCTGTAGCTCTTCAATATGCAGTACCGTCAGTGGAGCTTCCTGGCCATCCTCTTTAGCTTCATAGAGATTTCCCAGTCTGAGACCAATCAACTGAATGGCCTTCTTGAGAGGTTTTATGCTGCCATCGATTGAATACGCCAGACAATCCATTGAGTGGTTCATCTTATCATATTCCGTCTTTTCTCTCTCCTTTGGTAGCTCCGACTAGTTTTCAACATTTGACAGTCGGTCATGGATTTGGCTGAGACCTCCTTCCAATTTATCGTCCAATGCGCGGATCTCCTCCTTGACCAGATTCATGTTGTTGTTGAAGGCTTAAGCCGTTTGGAATTTTACGTGCTTGGACTTCATTCCCGTAACTTGCATCCCCACCTCGTCAATGCGGTCCCTGGTAGCGTTGAGGTTATCATCTAGCTCGGCCTTGTTGTTCCTTGTAGTGTAGCTCAGTAGGTGCATTTCTCTGGAATTGTTGTTAGGAGTCATCAAGTTGTTGTAGATCATTTTCCCGAGGTGTCTCATTTCATCCTCAATCCTAGCTATTCTAGTAGTTATCGAATCAAACCTAATGCATATCTCCTCCTCGAAATTTCTCTATTTGGCAAGGATCTGCCCAATCATTTCTTCGATCCTTCCATTAGGATTTCCAGATTGAAAGTGATTAGGTGGCATGAATGCATGCTGGTTCCCTACATGGGTTTGGTGGCGTTCAAAGATTCTGGGCTCGAGTGCTGACATTGAGAAGCCACTGCGAGATTCCCGAGAAGAGTAAGGTCTCATGCAAGGTGGGTAGTGTTTGTGGGTGCCATCAGACCCTCCATTCTTTCGTTGAGCCATGAGTAGGTATCTGAAACAAGTGAAGTAGAAATGTAAAAATGCAAAAACCAGAAAATAAAATTACTGAAAATTGAAATAAAAAGAAAAGCTTATTCTAGAGCTAAATTGTTATGCTAGTGGTCAATTGTTGCTCCTCGGCAACGGCGCCAGAAAACTTGAAGGGGATTTAGTTTTCACCCAAAATAGGTCCTGCAAGCGCACATGTCTCGCAATACTACATTAGGGTCGAATCCACAGGGAGCAGAGTGTACGCAGTAGCACGTCCAAGTTCACTCGAGCTAAGCAACAAATATGAGATATGTTGGTTTGGATCGATCGACAGTATGAACCGATCGATTATTTGTTGTGCCTTCCGGTCGAATGCAGAAACTGCTTTCGATCAATTGATGCCTGTAAATGCTAAAACAAAATGAAACGTGAGATTAGTCAATAATAAAAAGTGTTAGGAAGTCAGGTAATGCATCAAAGAATCACGGTTTGAATTTTTCAGGGTAGTGACATGTGTAAATATTCTAGTTAAGGCCATATAGTTGAAATCACTATTAACCGACTATCTGTATGGTCAAGCTTAATAGGTCTAATTCGATTGACATCCTAGTTAACTCTAACTTATATATTTCAGAAGGAGAAGCTTTGGCCTGATCAATCAACCAATCTAGTTATTAAGTTCAAGATATCAAGTTCTACTAAACTATTAAATAGTAAAGCTTTCACTATCAAGTTCTGGATCTCTTACTCTAAGTGGTGTATTAGTAGCACGTTTATACTATTAGTTATATAAGCTTTGATATGAAAGTAAGACTTTAACCAGTCATTACACAGCACTTGCCTATCTACCTAACCATGATTTCTCCTAGCAAAACCCTATTCATAACTATGAAACTACTCAAGCATGCTTATGAGAAACATAACAATGTTGAAAATTGCAATCATATTAATCAAAGTAAGAGTTCGGAAACGGCTTCTCTGGAGTGCCGAGATTACAAACTTCTCCCTTGACAGCAACAATCAAGTAGAATAAAAAAGAAAACTATGAAAAGAAACTGAAAACTATTTAGCCTTGATGTCTGAAAGCTTTATGAATTCTGTGATGTTTCTCTTTGGCTGAGACTTCGGTATTTATAGTGCAGAGTGTTGAGGAGTAAGTCGAGACGAATCAGGAAGACAATTTGGATAGAGTTCCAAATATTTGTGCTTATCACTCTCCAGTCAATCGATTAATATTATTTTAATCGATCGGTCAAATCTGAAAACGCGTCTTTTGAATCTTTTGTGATTATCTGCAACATCTCCTGATATATCATCAATTGCAACGGTCCTTATCTGAATTTGTTCTCGAAATTTTTTGGGAATATTGGGCCTGATCGATCGGTGGGCATCAATGTTCGAACAATTGGGCCTTCATCTTCAGTGGACTTCTTGATACATCTTTGATGATTTGGGCATAACTTCTTACTCGTAAGGGTGAACGACTTGATTCCAAGCCCATGTGACAGCTGACTCACGTGGTTTGCTTGTCTTAACTCCTCACTTCAATCCAAATAAATCATCTTCTTCATATGGGCCCGAACTTCTGATGTTGAATTACTGGACTTGGTAGAAATAACCCATTTATGACCTAAAAAGTCTTATTTTCACACAAAACATTTTTGGAAACAGAGAAATGTGAAATTCAATAGTTTATGTTTCAAATCAAATGTTTTCTTTATGAAAATCACCAAAAATCCATATCAAAAAGTGGTAAAATATCACCCTATCAACCATCAAAGTGCCTTGTCCGCCAAAGAAAACTCGAAGAGCTTGCAATAGTTGTAGTTATCAGGTACTCCATCAGCTTGAGAAGTGGTGCAGATCTTTTCAAACCGGTCGATGTGATATATGGGGTTCTCATGTTCATGTACTTTGAATTGTCGCTGCTCCACTAGCTGAATGAGTTGAGGTTTGATCTCATAGTTAGTCCTGGTAAGAGGAGGGACAACTATTGGAGACCTTTCCCTGTGTAAGGTGTGAGGCCTATATGTTCCTCCAATTGTGAGTATCTGCTGATTTCTATTAGCATGCATGATCAGCCTCATCTCTTCCTGCATCTTGTTGGTGGCTTCCCTCATCCGTGTATTATCCTTAGTAATTCTTTTCATCTCCTCTAACAAAGCGGTTGCATCAAATTCACCTGAAATTGTTGCTGTTTTTTATTTTTCCTTACGGTTGTTTCTTTCGATCTTAGCTAGCTGGTCGTTCGTAGTGTCTAACAAATTTTCAGAGCCTTTACTCCTCAAATGCATACACCTGAAACACCACAAATAAAATAAAAAAGAACTAGTTAGTAAATAAATAAAATAAAATAAAACCAAAGAAGATAAGCAAATAAAATCCTAAAACTAAAGTAGAATTTAATAAACTATTATGAAAGTTTAATTGGTCCCCGACAACGGCGCCAAAACCTTAATACATACAGTTTTACCCTATGTATTTCTAATTGCAAGTGCACAACAAATATCAATTATAGTACTTAAGGATCAAATCCACGAAGACCGAATAAATAATGCAAACTAATTAAATAAATAATAAATTAAATCTAGGATGACAGTTTTTTAGTTTAACTAGCTAAAGCAGACAATAAGTAAATTATGAGGATTTAAATCAATTAAAACAAACGTTAGGCTTTAGGAACTTCAACTAGGAATCAGATTCAGAATTTAATACGAAGGGTGTCGATCGACACTGGTGTGGTGTCGATCGACACCAGACGGGCAAAATTCAAAGAACCTTAACTCTAGAACATGAACAATGCAATCAAACAATCCAACTTTCGTTGAGATTGACTATCTTAGTTTAAATCCTAGTGAAACCAAATATCTATGAGAAACCCTATGGAATTTAAACTAACATTAACAAACTGATTCAATTGTTCACTAGATATTCTAAGCCATATCTCTCTGAGAAAAGATGGCTAGCTTTCTTAAGATTAATTCCAGCAATTTATTAGCACTCTCATGCATAATAAATTCCCTATGATCTAGATTCTAGATGGTCAACCTAAAGTGTAGCAATAAGAACAATCTAAGAGAATAGTTAATCAATGATTCATAAATTAAGCTTAAGGTCAACATAAAATCATCCTAATCTAAGAATCCTAAACCTAACTAATAAACTACTCAGACATGGCAGAGCAATTCATCATGTAATCATTGAATGAAAGCAATAATAATATTAAGAGAAATAAAAGGGTTTATGAAATCTTCTCCCAAAAAATCTCTCAAATTAAGATTAAAGCATGAGCCTAAACAATGGCCAAAACAAAGCATTTATTGGGTTTAGGACGAATTTTAATAATGGTAAATTTGCAAATCTAATTTTCCATAAGAATTATGGAAATCTTCTTGATCTTGAGATGTAGAAAATATTGCTGATTCTCTGTAGAGTGTCGATCGACACTCCATGGATGTCGATCGACACCTCTTGCTGGTTCCCATTTTTCTTTCGTTTCCTTTTCCGTCTCTTCAAGCTTGTTCCATTTTTGCTCCATAATTCTTCTAGATTATACCAAAGCTCCAAAACTCATCTATGTATCTAAAATGACTCTTTTGGGATATATCACACGAGCATGCCGGAAATTACCTAGTTAATACTTAAATAGTGGTATTTTTGAAATTTACCACTTCCCATAGTATTTTTGAAAAGTGGTATACCATAGTTTTAAAATTCTTCCTTTTTCTTTTGTTTGTGTAACACCTCTTTCCTTTTAATTGGACAATATATACTTTTTACCTTTTTAGTTTAAAAATTAATAAAACAAGATTGATTTTGGTATGTAGTTTTTATTCTTCTTCTTTTGTCCTAACTTTCCTTAATTTTTTTTTTTGTTAAACACATCTTTCCTTTTAGTTGATAATTTATATTTTTAATTGGGAGAATCTCTAAAATACCATCATTTGAAATGGTAGTTCCAAAAATACCACTAAAAGTTTTGTTTTCCGAAAATACCACTAAAAGTTTTAATGTTCCAAAAATATCATAAAACTTGAATTAATTTTTAAACATTCAGAACTAAACCCTTAAACCTAAACCCTAACCATTTAAAACTAAACCCTGTATATAAAATAACTAACCCAAATCAAAATAAATAAATTCTAGACCTTTGAAAATTATTTTTCGTATTTGTGGTATTTTTGGAAAACATAAACTTTTAGTGGCATTTTTAGAAAATAAAACTTATAGTGGGATTTTTGGAACTATCACTTCAAAATAATGGTATTTTAAAGAATTTCTCTTTTTAATTTTGGCAAAATTTAATTTATAAAATGAAATAAAAATAGTTTGAAGTCTCAGTTGTTTTTTCTTTTTAAGGGCTAGAAAGATTGATTTTCAAAGATAATATTCAATTAATATACTTGAGTTCCTGATTTTTTATCAAAAAATAAATAAATAATTATTTAATACTTTTATGTCTGCTTTCATTGTATCTGTTGTGTGATAATTTTTAGTTTTTATCATCAATATATATAAAAACCACATATATTAAAAATGAAAACTTAACCGGCACTGATCCTAAACTCCAAAAAGTCTTTCCACCCATAATAAACCCTAACAATTAAATCATAATAGTTATCCCCCTATATATTAATTTAGAAGTCAATTTATTGAAAAATTCTATGTGTACCAATCATATTCATCTACTTATGACATGAAAGCTTATGTCATATGTGGAGATTATCTAATCAGCATTAAAATAGAAAGATGATTTTGTTCTTCGTTTTTCAAAGCATTCTTCTTCGGAAATTGTAATGCCGTAATAAATTCATTCAGTTTAGGGTTTTTTTATGTTGATTTGCAATCGCATCTGACTGGTTGTTCCTTTCTCTACAATCTCCTCTTTCGAATTTCTCAGATTCATTGAGAATAAGAAAACCGAGATTTGGCCCGATCACATCTAACCTGTTTATTGATTGACATATGAGAAATGAAATGACATATTGATTGGCAT
>OVAP01008294.1:0-10015 GCA_900406295.1 Aurinia saxatilis
ATGTGAGAGCAAAAGATGAGAGAGAAGGGAAGTTTTTTATGACTTTTCCACTTATATTCCTGTTTTTAAAGATTTGTTAGTGTCTAAAACTGTTTTTCTTTTAGCTATCCTTTGTGGTTTATCATTCACTAGTTTTATGACATGTGCTTTGCACGGGTTATTATTAAAATATATTTTCTAAATTAAACACTGTTTTATTAAATCAGTAAAAACAAAGTTTGATTATTATTTTTACCTCTAGAATAAATTTGATAAATCATAAAAAGAATTCATAGTTTTGAGAAAGATATATTGCATAAGACTTGATAATAAATGATACATTTTGACTTCTACAATAATGCAAAACTTGTATATAAATAAATTAAAACAAAAAAGGAAAAATTATTTGTGATTTGTTGATCTTAGCAACCACTTGAGCTCTTGGCTAAAAAAAAAATGAAAACAAAGCAACCACTTGAGCATTCTCTTCAGTTCTAGTGCAAATGTAACTTTTTCCAGTACGGAATATCGATCCAGTTGAACTTGTTTCTTCCATTTTATGTTCGGGATCCTTTGGAAACTTTATACCTATTAATTTTATGTTCATTAGGAGGCGTAAGTCATAAGAAGTTAGGAATACAATGAATGATTATAAATCAAATAAATATAAATGATGAGTCATGGCAACTGTGAAGTTAATTTGTTGTACTTGTACCCACCATTTTTTTTTTTTTTAAAGCCTATGTGTTGTCATGGTTTTTTCTGAAACGAAACTTTGCTTATGTGCACTATAAAGACTTCTAACATTCAATCAAAAAGAACCAAAAACAATGTTTTATATTAAAAACTATCATGTCTCTAACAAAAGGATCCCGCCAAGATAGGATCAGCCATAAAAATGATTCTAATATTCTAATGAAACACATAAGCACAAACTTACCATAAAATTTAAGATGTCATAAAAAATAATCAATATTATTAATTCATGCTAAATCCCGCATGGAAGCCGATAAACTTACCTTGAAACTCACATGTACCATCTTGAAGGTGATCCGACCCACACGTTAGTTTCCGAGTTTTTTTTTTTTTTTAAAATTTTTTTATTTTAGTTTCCGATCGAGTTTAATAGCACCAAAAGTTAATTTAAGAAATAAGGATTATTAAAAGGCATCATTAGCAATTACGATGCACCTCAAATTAAAAACATACACAACATTGAGCATGAGTTATAATTTTATCGTTTGAGATTTGAGATAAGATATACCTCTTGTTGATAGTATGAAAAGAGAACATGCTTGATGTATTTTTGTCATTGGCTTCTTTAGAAAAAATAGAGAGATGAAGAAAATTAGATAGAGCTAGATACAAAAAATAACTTAGAACATTTTAGAAACTGGAAAAAGAAAACAGTAAGGGAAAGTATGTGATCTCGAACCGTACTTGACATGTAACTCTTGACGAAGAACGGAATTTTTTAGGAAGTCAGAGTTCCATCTCTGGTTCGTGACATGATTTTATATGGTTTGAGAGAAGTGCATAGACCTAGATTGACCACCATTGTTTTTCCTAGTGCATGAGGAGTTGATTGGGAGAGACAGTTGAGGCTATACGCTTTAATAAAAGGGATGGAGATAAAGATAGATTGAGAGGAGAGATAGTAAGTTGAGTTCATGAAGTTAAATTTGTAGAGGGAGATAAAACGATTCAGAAAAAAAAAGAAACCGTAAGACAGTTAAGGATCAATCGTGATAATTAACATATTATCGTGTGAGTAAATATATGTATTCCTCTGATATGATTTTCAGTAATAATAAAAAATTGAAAAGTAACGTTTTTATGGTAAAACAAATTATTAATTTATTTTAAAAATATTAGAGGATTAAAGAATTACAGAAATGAAAAAAGAACTCAAATAAATTTGGAAATGACACATGTAAAAATGGATTATGTGTCACCTCTAGAGAAAATGTAGGAATCTCTCTAACTTCTGATTTATATATATAAAAATGCTTAATCTTGATTTTTAAAGGATAAAGGGGTTTACTTTAAATTTCTTGTGGTCCTCCCGAAGTCTCCAGAAAAGGCGATTAAGGTTCTTCACCTTCGCGCTAGCGATTCTCACTACCGATTCGATCGGTTTTTCTTTTCGATCTATCCCACTAATCAGAGTTCGATCTGCGAAACGTCTTCAGCAAAGCATGGAGAAAGATCTATGGAAATCTATGCAAAGATTAAGCTTGAACCTGGGTACGAATCTTCGGCCGATTCAACTTTCCTCGGATACCAGAAGAAGGAACTATGATGACAATCGATTAAGCCTTGTTGTTCGCGGGCTAAATCCATCTCATCAAAATCTCAATGGAATGAGGAATACGCTTCCGAGAGCTTGGGGACTTCATGACAGGGTCCACGGTCATCTCCACGACGACGGAACAATTCAGTTCTTCTTTGTTGAAGAGTACCATCTGCTCTCGGTTCTGGAGAGAGGCCCTTGGAGCTTTAGTGACTGGATGGTAGCAATGGATAGGTGGAACAGGAGGCTTGAGCCCGACTTCTTACAGACGATTTCCTTCTGGGTTCAGGTATTTGGACTTCCTAATGACTACCGGAATGTTAGGGTAGTTGAAAATATAGCAAGGGAGATGGGTCAATTTGAAGGAGTCAGAATAGTTGAGCCAACTAAATCTACCAAGTCCGAAGTATGGATGCGTCTCAGATTGAATGTTGACCACCCACTGGCATTTAGCAGATATATCCAATTAGAGGAATTTGGGGAACCCATTCTCATCTCAATGGAGTATGAGAAGTTGCGTAAATATTGTGGAACGTGTGGCTCCTTGCAACATGAAGATTCACACTGCCCAGCACAACACCAAATCTATCACTCGCCACAGACCAGAGTGGAGATACAGAACCAGCAAGAGAGAAGACTGATACAACATATCATTCAAGAAAGGGCAGAATCTGAGGAACCAATGGAGCACATAGTCATGGAGGCTCCGTACCATAGTCAAGGACACTTAATGCAAACAAATGAAGAAGAGCATCACAGTCAACATGCAGAGAATCTTCAAGGCGCCCAGTTATCAGCTGAGGCAGATAAGGGCAAAAGCACAGTCGAAGAAGTACCTGTGATAATACAGGAAACAGGGTCATCTTCGCATCAAGCTTCACAACATAAAAGGAAAGCTAACTCTCAGGAACCTATTGAAGAGGTTTCAGTTATTAGGCAACGCATTGCCAGAGATATGGATGAAGAGGGTTTGGTGGTTACCCAAAAACCACCAACGCAGCCATGATACTTTTGCACTAGAATTGTCAGGGACTCAGGAACAACCTGACAATTCCAGTCTTGAAAAACATCAGGAAGTTTTCTAAACCTGATGTGATGTTCCTAGTAGAAACTAAAAATAACTCGGATTATCTTACTAAACTAGCTCAAGATCTATCTTATCCTAATTATTATATACTGCCTGCCAATGGATATAGTGGGGGGTTAGCAATTTTTTGGGCTAATACCATTGGCATTGATTTTTTGTATGAGCCATCGCTTAATCTTACTGATATGCTAATTTCTGGGGAGGGGTACATTTTTTGGCTAAGCTATATATATGGTCACCCTATTAGGAAAGCAAGAAATGATCTTTGGAGGAAACTAACCTTTTTTGCCCAATCAGGATATTATGATACTTATCCAAGGATACTGCTGGGGGATCTTAATGACATAAGAAGCAATGCAGAAAAAGAAGGAGGGATTCAAAGACCTGAAGGAACGTTTACAAACTTCAATATGATGATAGCTACTTCAGGTTTACATGACTTGAAGACTTTTGGAGGTAAATACTCTTGGACAGGTCGCAGATACAGTTATAATATAAAATCCAGAATTGACAGGGCTATGGCAACAACAGCATGGCTTGATTTATTTCCAAATTCTTATGCCAAATATCTGGACTGGGGTGCATCTGATCACAGACCCTTACTGGTTTCCACAGATTCCAGGAAAAGGAAAGCTCCAAGGCTTTTTAAATATGACAACAGATGGCGAATAATACCTGAAGTTTCTGAAGAAATAAAGAGGACTTGGAGACAACAGTGCCAAAGCATCCCAGGAGAACAGTTCCATGAAGCCCTAGTCAAGTGTAGATCTGCGTTATCAAAATGGAGGGCAAAACACTCTACTAACTCACAATCAAGAATTCAGGACCTGCAAGCTACCCTTCACTCACAGTATGATTCTCTAAATCCTGATCTTAATGTTATACAAGGAATTAAATCTCAACTAGCACAGGAGTATAGACTAGAGGAAGAATACTGGAGAACTAAAAGTAGGGTACAATGGTTAAGAGCTGGGGACAGAAATACTAAATTCTTTCATGAAAAAGCTAAGCAGAGAAGACACTTTAATCGCATTGTGGCTATTGCAGATGAAGATGGCAGGACACATTTTGATGAGTACAATATTAACAATACCATTGTCTCCTACTTTACTAACTTGTTTGCTTCCAGCTCTAGATGTCAAATAAATGAAGTCATCAAGTTGGTTGAGCCAAAGGTAACAAAGGAGATGAATGATGAGCTCACCAAGCAGGTCACAGAAGCAGAAATGATACAAGCATTAAGTCTCATGAGCAGAGATAAGGCGCCTGGACCAGATGGGCTAAATGTAGGCTTCTACAAAGATCACTTTCATACAATAAAGCAAGGTCTGTTTCTGTTCATAAAGGCTTTTTTCAATGATGTCAGACTAGATTCGCAAATGAATAAGACACATATATGTCTGATTCCTAAGGTAGAAAACCCAAACAATGCAAGAGACTTTAGGCCTATTATCCTCTGTAATGTAGCCTATAAGATCATCTCTAAAATACTTGCGGAGAGGTTAAAACCCCACTTGCACAAAATTATCTCTCATAACCAATCTGCATTCATACCTAATAGGCTCATTACAGATAATGTCCTTATCGCGCATGAACTGATACATTCTCTGCATACTAGAAAGCTCAAACATCCTTTTATGGCGCTTAAGCTAGACATAAGTAAAGCATTCGACAGAATAGAGTGGCATTACATTGAAGCTTTACTACACAAGCTTGGTTTTGCAGAGAAATGGTGTGCTTGGATAATGAAGTGCGTCACATCTGTGACCTATTCAATACTGATAAATGGTATTCCAACTGGAAACATTGTACCACAGAGAGGTATTAGGCAAGGTGATCCTATCTCCCCTTACCTTTACATTTTATGCACTGAAGGGTTGTCAGCACTTCTAAGTGAAGAAGTGAAACTAGGCAGATTACATGGATTCAGAGCTAGCTATCAGGGACCTCAAATATCTCACTTATTATTTGCTGATGATTCACTTCTCTTTTGCAAGGCCACTGAATTAGAATGTCAAAATATGATAGAAGTTTTGAAAAAATATGAAAGGGCCTCAGGACAACAAATTAATTATAAAAAGTCAGCACTGTCTTTTGGAAAGGGTGTACATAATGATCTACAAAGGTACCTAGGAAGTAAGTTGGGAATTACTAATATAGGAGGGGTTGGGAAATATCTAGGTCTGCCTGAGTTTATTGGGAGAAAGAAATGTCAAACCTTTACTTTTTTAAAGCAAAGAGTTGAAAGAAAAGTTCAAAGTTGGTATGCTAAGTTCCTTTCGTACGCAGGGAAAGAAGTACTTTTGAAAGCAGTAGCCACAACCATCCCAAACTACAGCATGTCGTGCTTCCTGATCCCAAAAAAGATCACTAACCAGATGGTATCCACAATGAGAAATTACTGGTGGTCAAATGATGAGAACAGAAGAGGGATACCTTGGGTCTCATGGCGTAAGGTAACTAATTCAAAGCAAAATGGGGGATTAGGAATTCGTGATTTAAGGGACTTTAATATAGCAATGTTGGCAAAGCAGGGATGGAGAATGTTGAATAATCCAAGCTTGCTTCTTACTCAGGTTTATAAAGCAAAGTACTTCCCAAAAAGCGACATAATGCAAGCACAAGTGAAGAAATGCTCAAGTCATGCCTGGAGAAGCATAATAACAGGAATAGATCTTTTAAATCAAGGTATGAAATGGCTGGTAGGTAATGGGGAAAAGATTAAAGTGTTGCTGGATAATTGGCTCCCTACAACACCACCAAGACCACCAAGGTGCTCTGTGCAAACTCCTCCCCATAAACTAAAAGTCAAAGATCTTCTTCACGCAGGTACAATGCTTTGGAATGAAGAGCTCTTAAGGAAGTACATACATCCAGAAGACATCCCACTGGTCCAAAGCATTAAACCTCAAATTAAAAGTGGGGATGACCTGCCAATATGGATTCACACAAAAGAAGGCGCATACACTGTAAAATCAGGTTATCATCTATGCCATCAACTTTGGCAATCTCATAACATGTTGCATAATGATCCTGATATAAATACACAATTGCAATATCTAACAAAGGAAGTTTGGAAATGGAATGCTCCACCTAAAATAAAACAATTCTGGTGGCGATGTATGCATAAAGCGCTTTCTGTTGCAGAAAACCTAAGGAAGAGAAACATACAAGTTGAGCCATGGTGCCAATTCTGTGGAGAAGAACAAGAGTCAGTGAACCATCTGTTGTTCCAGTGTAGAATATCAAGAGAGACTTGGGAGTTAGCCACAAAAGGAATGATAAAAGGTGACACTCTCAAACTAAATTCCCTTTACAAGAATTTTTTATATTTATTAGACAAGATGAAGGGAATGCAATCGCAACAGAGCTTAATTCCTTATGTGGGTTGGCGTATTTGGAAATCTAGAAATGATTTGATTTTCAAAGGGAAGAAATGGGCTATTCCTGAACTATTATGCAAGATTCTCTCTGATATGCAGCTATGGGAAGAAGCAAGTTTATTACAAACTCAAGAAGAGCAAAGGGCACAAGAAATAAGAGTTAGATTAGAAAATGATGCAAATGCGCATGCTGCCAATTGCTTTAACTCACTATTCAATGCTGCAGAATATATTTGCTACACAGATGGATCCTGGAAAAAGGAAGATGATGTGGCTGGGATAGGATGGGTGCTGCAAAACAAACGAAGTAGTATAATACTAAAGGGCTCCTCATCTATTCCCCAAGTTCACACGCCATTGGAAGCTGAAGCAGAAGCACTAAGATGTGCCATTGTGGAACTACGCAAACTCGGATACAGCAAAATTCTGTTCTGCGGGGATTCAAGTGACCTCTACAAGCCTTTACATCAACATATCAATCAAGATGAGAGCCACCACTGGATTCACCCGGTTACTAAGTTACTAGCTCGAGAAATAAAGCAATCAGGTATTCCATTGGAGTCAGCTTCTTTTGTGTATATACCTAGACACCTCAATCAAATAGCTGACACTCTTGCAAAAACTGCTAGAAAGAATAAGCAAACTTTTGTAATCCAATGGCCTGAACCATGTACTTGAAAGTCTTAAAGATCAATGAAGCAAAAGTTGACAAAAAAAAGAAAGGATAAAGGGGTTTTAAATTTTACGTATGCAGGCCATCGGAATGTTACCCATTGTAGTGAGGTTAAATATAAATATACAATTCACTCAGCATAGGATAAACACTGGATTCCTTTTGGAACAGATCGTAGAGTAGCAAGACATACATCTTATAAATATATCAAGAACTTACACTCTTTATGCTTCCTCTCCAAAGAACTAGATACCTTGTTGGATTTGTACCAAACTTGGAACATAACTGAGGAGACGTGGGAAATGAGATTCTTTACCATGAAGAGCCACTTGTACGCATCTATCCTCACCAACAATGTGTATGATGTTCTTGACGGCGGCCCCGATGTCTGTACAAGACAATACGACTTTGTTCTCTTCGTCGGCCAAGAAACTCATCCCAATATCGTACTGAGGACGATAGAGCTGATGGGTTGCCATTTGCCAACACTGTTAGGGACTTGGTCCATAACACTGCTCCGGTATTCTCATTCTTAGTTGCCACCCACGTGACTGATTTCATTTCAATAAAGCCACAGAAAGCAAGCACACAGAGTTTATGCTTGTCTCTAGTCACTGATAAATGTAATCCAAAATAAGTGGCGTCATCAGCCGGAAGAGTCAGATTTTGAAATCTCTCAGCTGAAAAATCAAAACTTAATAAGAAAGGTTTACGATGTGGCCAATGCTTACTATGAGAAATCCAGTAAGTGTTTCCCTTGACCGACACGCCACGACTGTGTCTCTGTATGATCAACCAGTCGGTATTCACACCAACAAGCCGCCACGAATTAGAGGTCAAGTCATAGATTTCATACTCAGATGGCATTAAAGGTTGAAATGTGTCCATCCTCAAGATTTTGTAACAGGATGATATGCTATCGGAGCCAAGGGCATAGTAGTCAGACTTCTTGTAGCAAATTCTTGGTTGTATCCACTTGGTTTCCCCTGAAAAAGGGTTCCAAACCACAAGTCTATTGTCCATCGTGCTGCATAACAGTAAACCATCGCAGTTAACGATGTTCCGTATATTGACTTGTGAAGAAGAATTCTCAAGGCTAAACTGACTTGTTAGCTTAACAGATGGGGCAATGTTGTTGTAAAATCCATGGAGACCGACTCTCACCAGAAAAACCTTGTAATCAATCAAGATGATAACAAGAGACTGCTTTGGAGCATTAACAAAGTGCTTCTTCGCAAATTTATCGTCTTTGAAAAGAGCATTCCATCGCTTGCATGTCGATCCGAATCGGGCCAGAGATACAGTCGGAGTCCTAGAGAGTATCTCTATTACCAATTCCTCCGGAAGATCTCTTGTGCTTCTCGTCTTCTTCATGAGAGTTTTGAGACCTAAAACTTACCCTCACTTACGTTTCTGAAATCAAAACGAGTCTCTTCTCTACAGATTTTGCAATCAGAGAATTTCTTGCAACACCTATGAACTTTAGGTTGTTTAGAGAAAACCCTTTGTGCTTCTGCTGCACGCTTTCTACTATGACTTAGCTGTACTTTGGGCTTGATGGGCCTATGATGCTATTTGAGTTCTAAAAGCATTACATCACCTTTTTCTTTTACATCACTAATCTTGATGCTACCTATATGATTTAATGGGGAAAAGCTTAAAAAGAGATCACAAAAGAGACCACGAATGGTTTGATTTTACAAAAGAAAAAATATAGATTTGATTTTAAAACATACTGCAGTAGGATCTATCAGATCAGACCTTGACGTAGAAGATCAAAGTATGTCTTCTTGTTGTATTCGTTGCCTTCACTGTCGTCATATTCTTCTTCAAGGTCCGGTCTCCATTTGTTCACTCCTTGCCTCTCTTGTATACTCTTCCACAATTCTTTTGCTTCCTCGATCGAAGTGATTTCGTTGAAGTTGTTTGTGTTTGGGATTCCCAAACAAAGCATTCCGTGCTGATGACGAGATTCTTTAAAATGTCTCTCAAAAGCTCTTCTTCCCCAGTAGCTATAGTTCCCACATATCTCGCATTTAAACTCCTGGCCAAGGCCATGAAGTTTGTAGAGCCAGTATGGTATAGGCTTCCCATCCCATCCCATTGGCAATTTCAGCGGATTGTAAATCTGACCGTCCTCATCATCACTCTCTGATTCAGCATTAGCGTCCTCTCCCTCGCGTTCTTGTTCAATCTCCTCATATCTCATGGCCTGTTTCTTTACCACATTTTGTTTCGTCCTTTCGATTGTCTCTTCAAGAAAATGACAGAGTTTCTTCACTTTGGCCTCTCTTTAGCACTTTCGGACTCCTGCGTTGCTTTGGCAAAATGTTTCTTATCCAGCTTTTCCAAATGCGTATGCTTTGTCAAGAAAAGTCTCTCGGCACGCTGCTGAAAAGTACCGCCAACCTTCACTCCTAATGCACCCAACGCCTCCTTTAGCTTTTCAGGTCCCACACCTATCAGTTCCTCAACTGTGTTGTAGTAATCCAGATCTATGACAGGCTGAGTCGGAACTCTTGGAGATTATTTTATTAAAGTGTTAATTAGGGTTTAATAAAATTTGGGTGTGAATAAGAAATGGGTCTTAACCCATAAGT
>OVAP01008295.1:0-10014 GCA_900406295.1 Aurinia saxatilis
AAAGTTGGTGATTTATTTGGCTTTTAATAATTTATAAACAGTGTCTGTTAAATTTTCTGTGAGTTGACTTAACGTCATGCCTAATTTGGCCTGGTCAACGAACTTCGTGTTTAATATGGCTTGATCTAGAAAGTTCATGCTTTTTTGGCCGACGAGAAAGTTCATGCTTTTTTTTGCCATTTTTTGAAAGTTTATGTTTTTTTGACATTTTTTCCATATATATATATATATATTTATTTATAAAGAAGAACAAAAAAAAATTAAATCAAAATAATATATATGCACTATTTTTTTTTTGTTATTCTACCCGATTTTCCTATGAATTATTGATGATTTGAAAAGTAGTCGTAGCTTTTGTTTTCCTAGTCGACCACCCATTGTTTATTGAATTCAAATATTTGACTATTCTCCATATACATCCAAGGAGACACAGCCATATGAGGTTAATCCATTTCGACTACTGGGCCATGATCATTTTATAATTATAAAAAAATCTCGGCAGATTTGACTGCCTATGTCTATCTATCTACCTAACAATTATTTTATATATAATTATTCAATAAATTGTTAAATCTTAAATGGGACCCTTGTTCGTTTTAGTTCAGAAATGCAATTAACAATAGAGTGAACAAAGTGGAGTTGGAAGCTTCAGGGTAGCTACATGAATGATATTATGTCTTTTTCACTAAAGAGAATTTGCATTACACCAATCATCTTTGCACTATAGTATTCAATCATACTAAGGGCAGATCTAAAAGAAACACTAAAGAATTTGTTGTCTGGCAACGTTAAAAATTCTATAATCATAACTTTAATCATGAATAGTTACAAAACTCTAGTGATTATGTAGTTGGGTTAGGTTCTAATTGGATGGTTTGCGAACACACTCACTTCATTCTTTTGGTTTCCTTGTAGTTTCCTCATGTGAAGGAACCACAATATAATAAAGCCTGGTTGGTACGAAATTAATCATTTTACATCCTTAGCTAAACACACACAAACAGTTAACAGTTATATGGCCATACCTCTTTTACAGTGTTTAGTGTTACAACGTTTATATTTTTCAAATTTCATTATCAAGAGCTTATGAAGTTGAAAACTGGAAGTTTCATATTTTTTTTTTCTTTTTAGTGATTGTAACTCGGTACGTGAAAATAATCTCTAGTTTGCAAGTGTTTTAGTATTCAGTCACAACTGCTTTCAAGAGTTTAAATTTTGAGCTAATCATTTTTTTCAAGAGTTTATTAGGTCCATACAAAAAATTTGAAAAAAAAAAAATGTACTTAAAGAAAACAAAAAGGGCCCTTTAAGCTGGGCGGCCCAATATAAATCAGGGCCGTTGGAGATTAACATATGGATCGTGAAAAATACAAACGTTGTATTTTAGGGGCTTTTTTAGTTATTTAATAAAAGATGGGCCGCTCTCTATAAAAGATTTTTAAAGTTCAACAAATTGGGTTATTAAGAGAAGAAAAAAAATATTCAACTTAGTCTACTTTATATATTTCTCACCCTCATTTAGTTCTTTTTTTTTTTGTACTAAATTTAAAACACCCTCATTTAGTTTCTACAATATCCACAACACTTTTTCTGTAAAAAATATAAAATTCATTTCAACAAAAAAACCTTTTTGACAATAATGTATACTACTTGCAACGTTTTTCAACGATCCCCAATTTAAAAACTGAGCAAATGGACAAGAGCCATCGAAAGAGGAGAAGGTGGGTGGTCATAATGAGATCCCATCCCATAATGCTTTCTCTGTTCCTTTCCTATTTTATAAACATGTCACTTTCTATAGTGTGATTCCATCATTCGAATCATGTCAGGTATGTGCAAGTTGTATAGTTATTTTAATAGCCTATATACGATAGTTTAATATGTAATATGTAAATAGGTACACTTATGATCAATGTGATTAAAGAATGAAAAATTCAAATAGGTTTTAACTAACAACAACAAAAGTCATCAAGATAATTAAAAACGTCAATACAGTAGTTATACTTGAAAAGAGTTTGATCTTTTATGATTTTTAAAGCAGATGCACTAATCTCACAGGTGTGGTTGGCACAACTATAGTCTAAAATTATTATGGTGGAGAATTAGAAAACTTCATTTTCAATGCCTTGAAAGGGAGGAAAAACTTAATTAACACTCAAGGAGGGTAAAACCTATAAACTCATAGAGAAATTAGGGGCAATAACCATAATATTGACCAAAACTAACAAACTAACCATCTAATAAAAAAAAACAGAAAGTCAAAATTGGTGTATGTACCTTCTCCTAATCACCAGTTATGTGTCCCTCTCTCTCACCAGATTTGTTCTCCTCTTATGCCGTAGGTTTCTCTTATTCTCGTGAAAACACATCGGAAGTTTCATTGTGAAAGAAACATTAGAGGGTAAAATAAGCTATATATTTGTTATTCACTTAATTTCCATAATTGTATAGTCATTTACTTAATTTATGATTCAGTTTTGGTTACTAGACAAATTCACCCATACTCATACTTTATTCGTTTCAAATTCATACATTCTTTAAGCGTTTCACTTATACTAAAATTTTGTTTACAGTGATAATTATATATATTTTTATTCAATATTACTTACATTTTCTGTTTAAATCATAATTATTACATGGGTAAAATGCTATAAAATGTAGCAAGCTTGTTTTTATAAAACATCTAACAATTCAGAATGGAGGGAAAATAATTTAAAAGGACAGAAATCAAATTTCAGTTGAATATCAAAATTTACAAAACAAAAGAACTGTGTTGGAGTGTAAAAATTGTTTTAGAAAACACTGTAATTTATTGGAATATAAAAATTACTACTATATAAATAAACACTGTATTTTTTTCTGAAATATTATTATTCCTTTTTTGTGCAACTATATACTATACATAATTAAATGGGAGTAGCTGAGTAACAGAGAGAGATAGAGATCTACACCATTTTTTTTTTAATTGATCCCTTCTCTCTATATATTTGTATATCAAAATGAGGAAACAATTACAACAAAAACCACATAAACCTCCCCACTTGAATCCAAAAAAGAATAACTATAAACAAGTAATAACACTCATATATCTCATTGTAGAAAATCTGTAAGAGAAGCTTGTATATCTTCTAATGTTCTTCCTTTTGTTTCAGGTACCATTGCATAAATAAAGACTAGACCTCCGGCACATATACTAAAGAAGATCAAGAACGTTCCTGAAAACATTATACATAAAAAGTTAGATAATGGGTCTAGTAAAATTGAGAGTTTAATAACCATATATAAGATATGTGTATATACCTGATGCATTCCATTCTAACATGAAGTTGTAGGCGAAAGCTACAATCCAACTAAAGGACCAGTTGGCTAAGGTAACTAGTGTCCCAGCTGAAACTTTGACATTCATCGGGAATATCTGCATAAATTAAAATGTAAATGTTTAGATCCAAAAATGTTATAAATTTATCGGCTTTTGAGGACTGTATAAAGAACTTAGTGTTTGTTTATACCTCAGACATGATGATCCATGGTAAGCCTCCCATGCCTACGGCAAATGCAGAGATGAAACCCTGTTTTTCGAAAGAAAAATGATGTAAAATTAGATCACACCATACAAAATCATTGCTTGTTTATGTCAGAAGAAAATGATTTTGTACGTACCACTACACCGATGCAAGTAAACATCGGAGTGAGCTCATCGAGCATGCCATATGACTGTCCAAGAAAGAAAAAAATAGACAATGATAAGTATAACAGAATAAATTCAAAGTATGTATATCTTGTTGGTATAAAGTGAAGTGTTGATTTTACCCTAAAGCTAAAGGAAAAAGCAAGGAGCAAGCTGCAAAAGCACATTCCACCAGTAGAAGCCTGCAATAAAAAGAATCATTCATGTGTTAAAAGATATGCTAGTTTCCTCTACTTCATTTCACACTTGAACTAAAAAGATAACAAGATTTTACCAATAGAAGAGGCCTTCGTCCCATTTTCTCCACCAAAATCAGACCCAATAGAGCTTTTGGTATCTACAAAACCAGAACACATAATCATAAGCCTAGTCTTTGGCAAGATTTTACAAAAAAAAAAAAAAGTATGTGCAAAGACATACCATGATCACTGCAAGAATCATTGAACCAATGCTACTTGAGAAACCTGAGTAAAAAAAAAGAAGAATAAAGATTTTGTTACTCCAAATGGAAACAAATCATATAGCGTTAGATACAAAGCAGAGTTTGGTATTATTCTATTTACCTCCTTTGTCAAACACGCTACCGACATAGAACATAAGCCCTGAGCTACCAGAGAGCTGTTGCAAAAGCATTAGCCCCACACCAATCTGAAAAGAACAAAATGTCACAAACTTCAATAAACAGTAAAAATGAAAGAAAAAAACATTTCGCCACAAAAGGTTTTTGAATAACTTACAACAAGAGATGGAGCATATCTTCTCTGAAACAGGTCCATAACACGCGATTTTGGTCCTTGATCAAACAAAATCATGGTTTCCTACAGTTTGAATTGGTCATATCACACCCATTAGTCTCATATTCTTGCTGAAAACAACAAAATTTGAAAAAAGAGATTTTCTTAAGAAAGTTGCAATACTTTGATAGTGTTGGCTTCTTCAGAGATATCAGCTTCATCTCCACGAAGACGTTGTAATGAAGCTCTACACTCTTTTTCACGTCCCCATTTTCCCTGCAGACCATTATAAAATTAAATATTAATTCCTCACTTCACATAAATTTTCTGAACAAGATAAAAAAATTTAAGCTCAACATACCAATAATCTAGGGGACTCTGGAATGAAGAACAACGTCACAACTTGTAAAACACATGGAATGAGACCTGAAACACAAACAGAATAAAGCGTAAATCACTCTGACATCACTAAAATAGCTAGAAAAAGGCCAAGAGAAGAAGTTCAAGCTTACCGATTAAAGCCAGTTTACGCCAATGAACAAAGTTTCCAATGACGTAGTATAGTGACAAACCACAACTCTGCATCAGCTGTAACAAACATTTTGAACAAATTCAAGATAATTAGTATATATTATCTCCTTTTATGGCTAATCTAATTATATTATTCTATGATTATTCTTTAAATTACCTGATTAGCAAATACAAATGCTCCTCTAACATGTTTAGGCGTTATTTCCGCAATATAAACTGGTATCTGGTCGCAACAAATTTAGCTTAAAAGTCAATAAAAAGGACAAAAAAAAATCTATGCATATTAATAAGAAATGAAACAAAAAGGTAAAAAAAAATATATTTCATTACCACATAGCTGAATAAACCAACTGCAAATCCTGTAGAGAATCTTCCAACATCTAGCCATAACGCATCGTTAGCAAATGCTATCGTAAGCCAACCGGCGATGCAGAAAATTTGAGCAAACCACATTGTCTGTTTCAAGAAAACATAGAGAAAATCATAAGAAACATGTTCTTGAAACATATATCAAACTATAGAACAGAGAAATTTTTGAAAATTTACCCCTTTGCGACCGATGAGATCAGAGACTTTCCCGCTGAAGATAGCACCGAACATAGCTCCAAACGTCATGATTGATCCGAACATGGAGTACTAAAGAAGTAAAAAAAAAAAAAAACAGAGACAAGTTTAAGCAAAAGTGACAAAAGTGTAAGCTAGACTTTGAGTAAAATATCATTAAACAAATTAGTTGGTGCTTACTTGTGCAACAGAGAGGCCTAAATCTGTTACAATCCCTGTTTGAGCAACTGATGAATAACCCGCCTGTAAAATAACAAAACACCAAACATATTCTTAGTTTCAAGATTCACCATACACATAACTTTTGTGTATAAAAACTGTAAGAAAAAAACAGAACAAGAAAAAGATTTGAGTGAATTGACTAACCGCACAACCAAAGCAGAAAGATCCACAAACAGAAACAAAAGTACTAAAGAGGACAACGAAAGTGATACGACACTCGTTGATATCGTTTTGGTTCTTTCTCAGAAGCAAACCAGCTTCAAGATTTCTCTGGTTCTCAGACATAGTCATGATCTTTCAAACTTTCTCTTCTCAGAAACAAAAAAAAGGACACAGAGAGAAGATTTAAGGGTTAAAAGGGTTTTTGAAGAAAGAAAAAAGGAATATGTTTCTTTTCGATTGCTTTGTGGTTTTTACAATTAGAAGACTGAGGAACAAATGCTTAAATTTATATTCCTTGAGTAATGGAGGAGGAAAGCCAGAGGTCTGCTTCCAATCTTTTCTTTTGTGTCACGTTTCTTTATGGTTTTTATTTAATGTCTATAGTATTTTATTTGAAATTTAAATAATTTTGTAATGTTTTTTTTTTTTTTTGTATATTGGGAGATTATTATTGCATTTGGAGTTTTTTTTTTTTNTGTTGGGCGTCTGGCGTCTAATGTTTAAAGTAATCTGATACATCATCTTTATCATTTTTCGTTTATTGTTTTTTTCTTGACATATAGTGGATGCTTATTATATGATTTGATTGTTATCCTTTTATAATTGGGTAAATTTATAATGCTGGTCCCCAGTCCCCACCACGAATCAAGACCGTAACAGAGTTAAATTCCTTGATGAATAATATATCTGATGATGTCTAGATACAGTTGTGGATTAACACTTCAGGGTCTAAAGATTAAGGTTTGAGTTTTGTCTTTTGTCTGATTGTACGAAAAAAGATAGAAACCAAAAACCATGTAACTATTTTTCTTGTCTTCTCGATAAGTAGAAAAAGTACACGTCATGTGTTATATATTTACCGTTATCTATATAATATGGTTTCTAGATAAATCTGTACGTATTTTATTATCGTAGACGTGAGCCAGATAAATGGTCTATTTGTAGGTGTGGTCCAGTTTTGATTAAACCATACGTTGGTGACTCATTCGATATTCGATTCAAATTTTTGTACTATTCAATTATTTCTCCAAGTTACTGTTCACATCTAAATCACTACGAATATATTACCTCCTAGATAGTGATATATATAAAAATCTCTCATCTAAATTTCTTTTATTTAAGCAGGCAAATTAATTATAATAACATTTTTTTTGGGTCAAACGATAATAAAAACATTATATAGTGTAATTTTTTTTTTTATCAAGATTAAATTCATGCATAGATTCATTATATAACTTTGTTTCAATACAAATGCTTAATTAAAAGTATTTTTTCTATTTTTGGTTTAGATATAGTTATAGAATTTTAAAAGTACATGCATGGATGGATGGAAAAAGTGACCATATGGTCTTGAATCTTAAAATATGAGCTTTAAATATTGAAATTTTAAAACCATGAATATTCAAGAAAAATTTTATAATATTGAAATATCTCATCTATTTAAGTCTGTATTAAAAACAAAAATTAGTTGGACATTTATGAAAATTTCTGCCTAATGCATGGATGGAACAAATCTAACCATATACATATATAGTTGGATATGTAAGATAGTTTTCTCTGTGTTTACTTACTACACGTGTTTCAATGTACCTATCATTTTTACCCAAAGAAAATCATTTTAAAAATATTATAAATTCAAAATACATAACTTCAATTAGTATCTTTTTTTATTGGGGAGTCAACAACATAATTTTTCCTCTAGTCTAAATAAATATTATGAATAAATAGGGGTGATGTATATATATAACTAAATTTCTCTATAATTCACTGAATGTCAACAGAATAATTTAAAACATTCATGGTCATTATTAATGGCACATGCATAGGAAAAACATACTATGTGACATAAGAAGTATGTTGAAATTATGAATGTTATGTACGAGGGGATAAAATGTCATATTTCGTACGTGAATCATTCAATGAAATTTTGTAAAAATATCCTTATCTCTACGTACGTACGTCGTTACTGAATTGGTCACGAATAGAAAGGAGTTGACAAAAAGAAAAAGAAGAGAAATGAGTTGTCACATTTAAAATAGCTTTCATGGCAATAGTAAACGCGTTACGTTGATAAGTGGTTTGAAATTCACATTAAAAATGGCGTGTACGTTAGGTCTTGCGTTTGAGTAATATAACCCAATGGCCAACCCAAACGTACGTTCCTTGTAAGCAAATCACTAGAAATTACAACATATCCACGTTGACAAAATTGTCTTAAGTTAAGACTCTCCGGTTTCTCCTCAACTACGTATTATTATGACATTTTTGTCAATATCGATCCGACGATAAACTTTTGATATTCTTGTAGTGTAAATAAGGAAATAATCAACCAAAACAAACAACGTACGAATTTTCTCCGAGGAAAAAGGTTTGTGTTGTCCCTATCTCAATCAATCAAAAAGAGGAAAGAAAATTTCGCCAAATCTCAGAGCCAGTTTTATAGGCTTTTAGCAAGATCATATAAAAGAGAAAGGTATTACAAAAGTTAGCTCGATATATTTCACCAAATTTCATTAATTTCAAAGCATGAACATTCACTATCGAACATTTTTCTGTAGCCGCGTAGAGGTTGAACGCACACTTGAAGAATTTGGTATGTAAAAATGATGGATGTATATACAAACTGTTCTACCTAAAAGTGGTTTGATCACTCTAGAACTCTATCTCACTTTCATGTTTTGACAAGTATACATATTTCACACAAACTAATGTCGCGTGATAAAAAACATCAACAATGTACTACAGCTGTAATGTTTTCATATATTATATATGACCAATGTTAGAATATGAGATATAAATCAGAAAGTCTTGAGGTCGACCTTGCCGTTTCTTAAGGTATTGTATAATCCAAACCGTATTATATATTAGGGTCTTATAAGATAAGTAGTCATTTTTGTGAAAGATAATTAGGTCATATGACTATGACTTTGTTATTATTCTATTTGCTAATTAATCTCACTTGTTTGGGATGCTAATTAGAGGAATAGCATGTTACTTGACTGCTATTTTATGAATATATATATGTCATTTGAGAAACTGACATGCACCTATATGTCTTTTGCAAATTAAAAATATATGTCTTTTGCAAATTAAAAAGGTCTATACTCTAGAGTCTTCTACCTAATTAACTAATAAATGGTTCGTTTAGTCCCGTAATTCCCGTTACCCAAAAATATTAATCTTGGTTGCTCCAACTATAAATCTTAACTTCATAATTAAAAGAGTGTGAGAGAGAGAACTCACAATTCAACTTGATCAACTTGATTGATAATTCATTCTCAATGACAATTCAACAAAACCCCGTATATGTACGTTACCTAATTATTGACATTGTTTCCAAAAATACTCCTTATGATTTTGCGGTTTGTCGAGAAAAGAAAATGAATTGACTTTCCAATATTTCACATGCAAACCAAATAATGGTTGGTTGATATAAATTTTGGGGACACGTTACTTGGCATTGGATTCTAACTTGCATTGATATTTTTTTCTTTCATTTCCACTTCTTCAATCGAAATTGTATCTCGTTTAAGACTCATTAAAACATTAGTAGACTATTTGACGATTGCACTCAATTTTAAAAGAATTAATCAAGTCTATGCCGGATCATTTCTAGATATATATATATAAAATCATATACATTAATGGAAGCTAGACATCAAGTTGAATGGTAGAGACTTTTCATAACCGATTATACAATAACCAATACTATACAAGAATTTTCATAACCGATTATACAAGAATATTCGTAACCGATTATTATATAAAGAATTCACATAATCAATAGTTTAATTATACATTTCATAACTAAAAATCAATGAAAATGTTCCCAATACTTACGAAAATAATAGAGATAAATACTATACAAGAATTTTCATAACCGATTATTATATAAAGAATTCACATAACCAATAGTTGAATTATACTTTTCATGACTAAGAATCAGTGAAAATGTTCCCAATACTTACAAAAATTAGCTCGATAATTGAACATCAGGGAGAAACAACTATTTCACCAAATTTCAATAATTACAAAGTAATTAATAAACTTAGACAAAAAAAAACAAGGGGTACTTAATGAAATATACCCTTATTTCATTTCAATTGCAAAACT
>OVAP01008296.1:0-10012 GCA_900406295.1 Aurinia saxatilis
GAACCACAAAATATTACCAACAATTTAATAGTTTAGACACCATTGGAGATGGAAAAAAAAATTATCGTTAAAAAATCATCAATCTCGTGGGTTAATACACACAATAATGGACTATTTTTCTCAAACCACCAAATGATATCAACTCTTTAATAGTTTGTACACCGTTAGAGTTAAAAAAAATCGTTAAAAAATCACCAATCTCGTGGGTTAATACACACGATAATAGAGTATTTTCTAAAATTACCAAATCATACCAACAGATTAATAGATTGGACACCGTTAGAGATTAAAAAAAACTTCAAAAAATCATCAATCTCGTGGGATAATACACATGATAATGTAGTATTTTTTTGAAATCACCAAATGATATCAACGAATTAATAATTTGGACACCCTTAGAGATTAAAAAAAAATCTCCAAAACTCATCAATCTCGTGTGTTAATACACACGATAATGAATTATTATTCCGAAATCACCAAATGATATCATTGACATAATAATTTAGACACCATTAGAGATAAAAAAAAATCCTCAAAAAATCATCAATCTTGTAGGTTAATACACACGTTAATAGGGTATTTTTCCAAAATCACCGAATGATATCAATGCTTTAATATTTTGGACACCGTTAGAGATAAAAATAAATCATAAAAGAATCCTCAATCTCGTGGGTTAATACACACGATAATGGACTATTTTTCCGAAACCACTAAATGATATCAACTCTATAATAATTTGTACAACGTTAGAGATAAATAAAAAATCGTAAAAAAATCATTAGTCACGATACACACGATAATAGATTATTTTTTCTAAACTTGCCAAATGATACCAACGATTTGGACACCGTTAGAGATAAAAATAAATCATAAAAGAATCCTCAATCTCGTGGGTTAATACACACGATAATGGACTATTTTTCCGAAACCACTAAATGATATCAACTCTATAATAATTTGTACAACGTTAGAGATAAATAAAAAATCGTAAAAAAATCATTAGTCACGATACACACGATAATAGATTATTTTTTCTAAACTTGCCAAATGATACCAACGATTTAAAAGATTAGACACCATTAGAGATAAACAAAAATCGCCAAAAATCATCAATCTTGTGGATTAATACACATGATAATAGAGTATTTTTTTCAAAAATTACCAAATGATACCAACGATTTAATAGATTGGACACCATTAGAGATAAAAAAAAAATCGTAAAAAATTCATCAATCTCATCGATTAATACACACGATAATGGAGTTTTTTCCTAAATAACCAAATGATATAAACGATTTAATAATTTGGACACCGTTAGAGAAATAAAAAATCATCAATCTCGTGGGTTAATACACACAATAATAGAGTATTTTTTCTAAAGTCACCAAGTGATACCAACGATTTAATAGATTGGACACTGTTAGATATAAATAAAAAATCGTCAAACATCATCAATCTCGTGGATTAATAACCATGATAATAGAGTATTTTTCTAAAATTACAAATTGATACCAATGATTTAATAGATTGGACACCGTTATAGATAAAAAAATCTTCAAAAAATCATCAACTTCCTGGGTTAATACACATGATAATGGAGTATTTTTCCGAAATCACCTAATGATATCAATGATTTAATAATTTGGACACCCATAGAGATAAAAAAAAAAGA
Organism: Aurinia saxatilis; assembly: GCA_900406295.1. Taxonomy (NCBI): domain Eukaryota; kingdom Viridiplantae; phylum Streptophyta; class Magnoliopsida; order Brassicales; family Brassicaceae; genus Aurinia; species Aurinia saxatilis. The sequence goes on from OVAP01008296.1 coordinate 1,673, forward strand.
CCTAAAAAAATCATCAATCTCGTCGGTTAATACACACGATAATGGAGTATTATTCCGAAATCACCAAATCATATCAACGATTTAATAAATAGGGTATTTTTTGGTAATACACACGATAATGGAGTATTAAACCGTAATTTAAAAAAAAATCCTCCAAAAATCATCAATCTCGTGGGTCAATACACCCGTTAATAGGGTATTTTTCCAAAATCACCAAATGATATCAATGCTTTAATATTTTGGACACAATTAGAGATAAAAAGAAATCATAAAAGAATCATCAATCTCGTGGGTAAATACACATGATAATGGACTATTTTTCCGAAACCACTAAATGATATTAACTCTTTAATAATTTGTACAACGTTAGAGGAAAAATAAAAAAATCGTCCAAAAATCATTAGTCTCGTGGGTTAATACAGACGATAATGGACTATTTTTTCCGAAACCAGCAAATTATATTAATGCATTAATAATTTGGACACCGTTAGAGATAAAAAAAATCGTCAAAAACTCATAAATCTCGCGGGTTAATACATACAATAATAGAGTGTTTTCCCAAAATCACCAAATGATACAAACAATTTAATAGTTTGGACACCATTTGAGATAACAAAAAATCGTTAAAAAATCATCAATCTCGTGGGTTAACACACACGATAATGGACTATTTTTTCCGAAACCACCAAACGATATCAACTCTTTAATAATTTGTAAATCGTTATAAATACAAAAAATCATCAATCTTGTGGGTTAATACATACGATAATAGATTATTTTTCTAAATTTACCAAATGATACCAACGATTGAATAGACTGGACACCGTTAGTGGTAAAAAAAAACTTGAAAAAATCATCAATCTTGTGGCTTAATACACACGATAATCGAGTATTTTCCGAAATCAGTAAATGATATCAACGATTTAATAATTTGGACACAGTTAGAGAGAACAAAAATCCTCTGAAAATCATCCATCTCGTGGGTTAATACACACGTTAATGGAGTATTATTCAAAAATCACGAAATGATACCAATGCTTTAATATTTTGGATAAAAAAAAAACGTAAAAAATTCATCAATCTCGTGGGTTAATACATACAATAATATAGCGCTTTCCCAAAATCACCAAATGATACCAACGATTTAACAGTTTGGACACCATTATAGATTAAAAAAAATCGTAAAAAAAATCATCAATCTCGTGGGTTAATACATACGATAATGGACTATTTTTCCGAAACCACCAAATGATATCAACTCTTTAAAAAATTTTGCACCATTAGAGACAAAAAAAAAAAAAAGTCAAAAAATCATTAGTCTCGTGGGTTAATACACACGATAATGGACTATTTTTCCGAAATCAGCAAATGATATCAACGCTTTAATAATTTGGACACCGTTAGAGATAAGAAAATAGTAAAAAAAAAATCAATCTCGTGGGTTAATACATACGATAATCGAGTGTTTCCCAAAATAACCAAATGATTCCAACGATTAATAGTTTGGACACCATTGGAGATAAAACAAAAACGTAAAAAAATCAACAATCTCGTGGGTTAATGCACACAATAATGCACTATTTTTCCGAAAACACCAAATGATATCAACTCTTTAATAATTTGTACACCGTTAGAGATAAAAAAAATGTTCAAAAAATCATTAGCCTTGTGGGTTAGTACACACGGTAATGGACTATTTTTCGGACACCAACAAATGGTATCAATGCTTTAATAATTTGGACACCGTTAGAGATAAAAAAATCGTCAAAAACTCATCAATCTCGCGGGTTAATACATATGATAATAGAGTGTTTTTCCAAAATCACCAAATGATACCAACAATTTAATAGTTTGGACACCATTTGACATAAAAAACGTAAACAATCATCAATCTCGTGGGTTAATACACACGATAATGGACTATTTTTCCGAAACCACCAAACTATATCAACTCTTTAATAATTTGTAAACCGTTAGAGATAAAAAAAAAATCATTAATCTCGTGGGTTAATACACACGATAATAGATTATTTTTCTAAATTTACCAAATGATATCAATGATTTAATAGATTGGACAACGTTAGAGATAAAAAAAAATCTTCAATAAATCATCAATCTTGTGGGTTACTACACACGGTAATGGAGTATTTTTCTGAAATCACCAAATGATATCAACGATTTAATAATTTGGAAATAGTTAGGGATAAAAAACCAAAAATCATCAATCTCGTGGGTTAATACACACGTTAACGGAGTATTATTCCAAAATCACCAAATGATACCAATGCTTTAATATTTTGGACACCGTTGGAGATAAAAATAAATCGTAAAAAAATCATCAATCCCGTGGGTTAATACATACAATAATGGACTATTTTTTCGAAACCACCAAACGATATCAACTCTTTAATAGTTTGTACACCGTTGGAGACAAAAAAAATCGTAAAAAATTATCAATCTCGTGGGTTAATACACGATAATAGAGTATTTTTCCAAAAATTAGCAAATGATACCAACGATTTAATAGATTGGACACCGTTATAGATAAAAACAAAATCGTCAAAAATCATCAATCTCGTGGATTAATACACATGATAATAGAGTATTTTTTACTAAAATTACCATATGATACCAACAATTTAATCAATTGGACACCGTTAGAGGTAAAAAAAAAACGTAAAAAAATCATCAATCTCGTGGATTAATACACACGATAATGGAGTATTTTTCTGAAATCACCAAATGATATCAAAGATTTAATATTTTGGACATAGTTAGAGATATAAAAAGAATCGTAAAAAAAATCATCAATCTCGTGGGTTAATACACACGATAATGGAGTATTATTCCGAAACCAGCAAATGATATCAACGTTTTAATAATTTGGACACCGTTAGAGATAAAAAAAATCGTCACAAAATCATCAATCCCGTGGGTTAATAGATACGATAATAGAGTGTTTTCCCAAAATAACCAAATGATGCGAACGATTTAATAGTTTGGACACCATTAGAGATTAAAAAAAAATTGTAAGAAATCATCAATCTCGTGGGTTAATACACACAATAGAGGACTACTTTTTCCGAAACCACCAAACGATATCAACTCTTTAATAATTTGTACAGCGTTAGACAAAAGAAAAAATCGTAAAAAATCATTAGTTTCGTGGGTTAATACACACAATAATAGACTATTTTCTGAAACCAGCAAATGATATCAACACTTAAATAATTTGGATTCCGTTATAGTTAAAAAAAAAATCGTCAAAAAATCATCAATCTCGTGGGTTAATACATACGATAATAGAGTGTTTTCCCAAATGATATTATTTTCTGAAATCACCAAATGAGACCAACGATTTAATACTTTGGACACCATTGGAGATAAAAAAAAATCGTAAAAATCATCAAACTCGTGGGTTAATACACACGATAATGGACTATTTTCCGAAACCACCAAATGATATCACCTCTTTAATAATTTGTACACCGTTAGAGATAAAAAAAAACTTTTGTCAAAAAATCATTTGTCTCGTGGATTAATACATATGATAATGGAATATTTTTCCGAAATCAACAAATGATATTAGCGCTTTAATAATTTGGACACCGTTAGAGATAAAAAGAAAATCGTCAAAAACTCATTAATCTTGTGGGTTAATACATACGATAATAGAGTGTTTTCCCAGAACCACAAAATATTACCAACAATTTAATAGTTTAGACACCATTGGAGATGAAAAAAAAAATCGTAAAAAAAATCATCAATCTCGTGGGTTAATACACACAATAATGGACCATTTTTTCCAAACCACCAAATGATATCAACTCTTTAATAGTTTGTACACCATTAGAGTTAAAAAAATCGTAAAAAAATCATCAATCTTGTGGGTTAATACACAAGATAAGAGAGTATTTTTCTAAAATTACCAAATGATACCAACGATTTAATAGATTGGACACCGTTAGAGATAAAAAAAAAGAAAACTCTTCAAAAAATCATCAATCTTGTGGGATAATACACATGATAATGGAGTATTTTTCCTAAATCACCAAATGATATCAACGAATTAATAATTTGGACACCCTTAGAGATTTAAAAAAACCTCCAAAACTCATCAATCTCGTGTGTTAATACACATGATAATGAATTATTATTCCGAAATCACCAAATGATATCAATGATTTAATAATTTGGACACCATTAGAGATAAAAAAAAAATTCTCCAAAAATCATCAATCTCGTAGGTTAATACACACGTTAATAGGGTATTTTTCCAAAATCACCAAATGATATCAATGCTTTAATATTTTGGACACCATTAGAGATAAAACTAAATCATAAAAGAATCATCAATCTCGTGGGTTAATACACACGATAATGGACTATTTTTCCGAAACCACTAAATGATATCAACTCTTTAATAATTTGTACAACGTTAGATATAAATAAAAAAAATCGTCAAAAAATCATTAGTCTCGTGGGTTAATACAGACGATAATGGACTATTTTTTCCGAAACCAGCAAATGATATCAACGCTTTAATAAGTTGGACACCGTTAGAGACAAAAAAAATCGTCAAAAAATCATCAATCTCGTGGTTAAATACATACGATAATAGAGTGTTTTCCCAAAATCATCAAATGTTACTAACAATTTAATAGTTTGGACACCACTGGAGATAAAAAAAAAATTGTAAAAAATCATCAATTCCGTGGGTTAATACACACGATAATGGACTATTTTTCCGAAACCACCAAATGATATCAAGTCTTTAATCATTTGTACACCGTTAGAGATTAAAAAAATTTGTCAAAAAATAATCAATCTCGTGGGTTAATACACACAATAATAGATTATTTTTTCTTAAATTACCAAATGATACCAACGATTTAATAGATTAGACACCATTAGAGATAAATAAAAAAATCGTCATAAATCTTCAATCTCGTGGATTAATACACATGATAAGAGAGTATTTAAAAAAAAATTACCAACTGATACCAACGATTTAATAGATTGGACACCGTTAGAGATTAAAAAAAAAATCGTAAAAAATTATATTTTTCTGACTAGTATATAGTATATACTGTCTAGGGAACAATATTTTAGAAATAAGTCCAATGTATAAATTATTTCCCTATATGCTAGCTGATTAGTCTGACTAGTATATAGTATATACTGTCTAGGGAACAATATTTTAGAAATAAGTCCTATGTATAAATTTTTCTTTTTAACAACAATGTATCAATTATTATTATTATTATTATTATCATTATTATTATTATTATTATTATTATTATTATTATTATTATTATTATTATTGTTATTATTATACTTTGAGGTTAAAAATATCAAGAATAATCTGTAGTTGTCAATCATATTTTCTGTTTTTTAAATATTTAAAGTTGATAAATTTCAGATTTTTTTTTCTTATTTTAATTATTGGTTAACGGAACGCTAGTCATGGAATACGATGAAGACTAAACAAAACCATATTTCTCTTTGGTTTTTACTCTTTTATGAAAGGGATGAATCATCCCACAACGACATTGATCATGGGATACATATGTTATGAATGGATTATGTAATAATTGTGGTATATGAGTGGGTAAAATGGATCAAACCGCTTCATTATTCATTTTACCATTCATGATTAATGGTTTTAAAATGAAAAAAATACAGTTTAAAGCAGACATATTATATTACCGCTCACATAAATTTTGATACGTTCTATCCGTTCGTATTGACCAATATTATCTCCACTAGGCCCATTTGAGCAGCCTGTTATTCCATTTAGAGCTATAGACCTATAGTTTAGGTTTATGGGGAGGGACTCCTAAACCCAAAAAAAAGGTTAAGAGTGTCGGTACGTATCATATCGAGGACTGTGACATATGAACAATCGTGACAGAGCAAATGTTACATATTTCTCAATTAATAGTTTTGAACAATCGTTCAGCCGAATTGATAAGATTCTTGTGTTGCGTGCTCGCCAAATTGAGTTGACCACGGCGTGTGAATCAACAACTAGTGTCTTAAGCCAATGCTTAAAGATGGGCCATGTGTTGAACCCCATAACAGGATATTGCAAAATTGTTGTGCTCTATGGGTAGTTTTGTTTTATCTTTCATATTTCAAAACAAAAATACTCCAAAATCAATCAAAACAAAGGAGAGGAAAAAATAATAAGTAAAAATATCAATGTAACATTACAGTAATGAACCAAAAATATAATGTTTTTTTTTCTCCCAACGTGCAAAAAAACAAATATAATTATGTACGCTTCGTGCCACCAGATTGGCTCCTTACACCTTTTCATGCGTTAGTACTTTAGTAGTGTAATGAGACAGTCGTGGCCAACTACTCCTTTTCACATTTATTACAGGGCAATCGAATCAAATCAAATCTTTCTTTTTTTTGGTTTTCCTTTTTCAGTATAGTGTAATCTTCAATCTTTCCATTTGAATCCATTAGAAAGCAATGTAATTGGACAGTTTTTGTCACGTAAGACTGTTAGAATTAGAACCTAGATATTAAATTAATCAATGCATGCCCTAAATAAAACTAAAGAACATATTTGATTGATTCTGACCACTGAATTACCACGATTACCCATAGATGCCTTTAATTGGTAACACTATTCGGAATTATATAATGTGGAGAATTATGAAAATGATGTATTATTGAGAGAGATCAAGTACGATGCTTATACATGAGAGAGAAAAATAAAAAACATAACTAAATCTAACAATATGTAGAGGGATATTCGTGATATATTCATATTTCTGAGACATGCTCGTAACAATATAAGCTAATTTAAATAAATAAATAAAAAACAAACAAAAAACAATATAAGCTGTACATTTCTTATATAAAAAGTCTCTAGCTAAGATTAGTTTGGTCTTTGGTTATCCGAAAAAATATCAAATGCGACATATGATATACGATTATTGGGTTTTTGTGTCTTCTTTTTATTGCTACATTCCAGAAAAGAATTGTTTTGGTTTAGATTTTTTTTTTAATTGATTCTACTATCATTTAGAAATCATTTCCACACGTTCGTAGAAGAATTTAAATTCAGTACATACATTTATACAAACGATTTTTTTTTTGTCAGAAAAAAATTGTTTGTATTTACCAATCATAGTTATTTTTTGGGTATAGCATGAATGAACTCATTTATCATTATCTACTACATAAGTCCGTATATTTTAAATGATCTTAATTCTGTTTTGAATATTTATATGACCTTTATTTCATGGATAAGAAAACATTGACTAATTTTTTCTCAATGGGATAATATTGTTGAATAGACTGTTAGTAAATGGGAAATTAATGGTTTGACTGTTTATAACAACACACATTATCCTGGAATATAATCTTGGGTAAACTATTACTATATATAGTAGGGGTAAAAAAATGTCAGGCATATATTTGTAGTAGTGGCCATTAAAGAAACCTATATGAAGACTAAACAAAGCCAGATTTTTCTTACCTTAATAACTAGTTAACAGAACACTAGTCATGAAATATTATGAAGACTAAACAAAGCCAGATTTTTCTTTGGTTATGATTTCTAATTTTTTACTCTTCTTTAAAAGGAATGAATCATCCCACAACGATATAGATCGTCGGATATAACAACACCATGAGTAAAAAATTAGTCGGATATTAAAAATTTGGATAATCAATTAATCTTCATTTCTCCTGATTTTCTCTTTAAATTATTCATTTGGGGTAATGTTGACAAGTTGTTAAAATGGTGGCTTTTTTTAAGAGAGTTGCAATTTGTTGAAAATGTATTTTCTTTTGTTTTCTGGAAACTTGGAAAGAACAAAATAGTATAAAGAAAGAACAAGTAGATTTATTAACATTTCATGCAACGAGATTGGCTCTTTTCTCCCTTTCATGCTAGTAGTGTAATGAGAGTCGTGACGAACCATTTTTATAGTTGATTATTCACAACTGGTTCATGAAATCTGACTTTGATTTTTTACTTTTCTTTTGGCATATAGTGAGTTCTGGTCTTTGGTATATTATCAAGACATCTAAGCAAGTTCTAAGAAACAAAAAAAAAAGATATTTCTTTTGTTGTTCACACCATATGTGTATTATTTTATGTATGCCCTAATGCAAGCTTTTTTTCTTTTCTTCTTTTATGTGCTCCCTTTTCGGGTATATAATTTTTGTAAATTCATAAATGATTTCTTTGTTGTTGTAAATTTACTTATGATCTTTAATGCAAACACAAACAAACAAGTAACTGTTGGAGATTATTTTATTAAATGCTAATTGGGCATTAATAAAATATGGGTGTGAATAAGAAATGGGTTTTAA
>OVAP01008298.1:0-10008 GCA_900406295.1 Aurinia saxatilis
CTAAGCTAGTAAGTCTCAACGAGAGTTGGATTTGCTAGATAGGATTGTTCAAGTTCTAGAGTTAAGATTTCCATAGATTTTGTTTGACGGGTGTCGATCGACACCATATCAGTGTCGATCGACACTGTCCGTATTTAGGTTCGGAATTGATTCTTAGTCGAAGTTCCCAAAACCTAACGTTTGCATTAATTGATTAAAACCCCTTATAATTTACATATTGTCTGCCTTAGTTAGTTTAAATCAAAACCATTATCCTAGCTTAATTTAGAATTTAATTAAATTATTTTGTTTAGTNTGCAGTTAGAAATACATAGGGTAAAACTTTGTGTATCAGACACATGACTTGTGATCTCCAAACTTTAAGACAAAACAAAGAAGAAAAGTAGCCTCGTGAGTTTGTGTAATAAGCTCCAATAGCTATAACATCAACCTTAACACTACTAATAGCTACACGCCTTCTTCTCTACAGAACTTCGCCAACTCTTTAACCGGCATTAGAAGACACATTAAGGGTACGTTTTATGATAAAAACAGCGACAACATAAGTGTTCGCAAAGGTGGGTTAATTCAGTTTCTGCATTTGAAAAACAGAATGAACTTCACTGTTTCGAGTGCTTCTCTCATTTTTTTTGCCCATTCTTTAGCCTACATTTTGTCACATAAATCGTTATCATCAGGCAAAAAAAACTATGTCTCCTCAAGGGATTTTGCTGCAACTCGAAAGAGATTCCAATGAACATATTAATTTCACCTATTTGATTGCTTCATTTGTATTTTTTTTTTTCACTTCTTGATGCTTAGACTACTCAAGCTTTCTTTCGAGAAAGAGGACTGAGAATCCTCATACACTTTCTCCAAGCTTACGAAGCTTTTAGAAAATCATTCTGATTATCAGTATTATAATAACAAAACCTGATAATCACAGATTCGTATAAGCTTTTAGAAATCTGCTTTGTGGTTGTAATTGATTCCATCCAGATCTGTTTGCAATGAACAACACTGATTTCATCATCACCAGTACTCTCCAAGAAATTGCTGGAAGGTAATGAGATTGAATGAAGTGAACAATAAATAGTTTCAGGGAGATGGTTTCATTATAATAATGCTCTTGTTCACTCATGTTACGGCAAGGACATTCTCGGGCAGTATGAGAGCCACAAGGCCTTCACTCTTCCTGGACTGTACCGTGTTGTTCATGGGATTGATGTGTTTGATCCCAAGTTCAACATTGTCTCTCCTAGTGCTGACTAAACTCACATACAACGAAAAACCAGGAAGAAGCGTAGACTGACCAAATCAATCATCATCAAAAACGAAAAACAAAAACACAAAATCACAAACATGGCTACCCAATTAAGCTTTCTAAAACCTGCAACAGAGTACTTACAAATCAACAGAGTAACAATGCCTCGATGCAAGCTCTTGCTAGCAGCTGCAAACTTCCTCCCGAGACTGCTGATGTGGGATGTAAATCATCTTTATAATATCAATTTACCATAAGCCAGCTAACAACATATTTGTCGTTGTAGTATGGGCTTAACGATCGTACCACAAAAGGAAAATGATTAACACACTAAGAACCATAGAATCTAATTAAGCTAAAGCAATCAAAAGTTTTTTTGATTTTTTTCTTAATTCCTAAAGATGCAATAACTAAGTAATCAAAGCAATAAATTAAGCAAGTAAGAAAAGCAAGTAAACAAAGAAACAAGGCAATTAAAGCAATTAAGAAAAGTAAGCAAGTAACAAACGATTAAGCAGCTCAATAAAAAGGCATTGGTCCTTGAGTCTAGCAAGTGATCTAAATAGGTTTATGACTAACTAATGGTGATTGGGGGTACTAATTAAGTTCATTCCTTGGCAAAGAGACACTAACAATAGATTAACCCTCTTTCGTGACCTTAATCACTTCACTAACATAGCAATTTCACTAATCTTTCAATTGCAAAATCACTAATTAATAAGCATTAACTAATCAAGCTCAATAAACCACTAATCACCCTACCATCAACTTCATTGGATAGGGATGAAAAGCTAAGTAAAAGTCTCTCGGGTATTTCATCGAACACCTTTCGGGCGATGATTTGTCTAAGTTCTAGAATTGATTAATCATGTCAGATCGAGCATTATGTTCACTAATACTTAAGGATCTAACAATTACCCAAGCCTAATCACCACTAATCAATCATATACCCTCCTAAATCAACCAAACTCAAGAACCAACAATGAAACTAATCACACATGGCTAAGAGAACAAAAGCAATAAGAAAATGTAGAGAAAACATAATTAAAAAGAGATTAAGATTTTGATTAAGCCAAGATCAAATCTTTAAATCTCATAAACATTCAAAGGAAACAAGAAATTACAAAGTATTTTAGTTTTTAGATGAAAAAGCTTCACAAAAATAAAAAGAAGTCTAAGAGGGGTATTTATAGTAGGGGAAATTAATCAAGGGTTTTGGTTTGGTCAATGACCAAAACCAAGGTCAAACATGCTCAGAAGGGGCAAGAGTCTGAGGTGCAGGTCGTTCTAAATGCCCGTTCTACCCACTGTGTGGTGTGATTTCACACAAGTCTTGGACCGGCCAGATGAAGGTGTTGCAGGCCGGTCTACTTGGCCAGCCTATTCCCTGTGTCCTGGTCATTTTCTTCAACTCCCCCACCGGAACAATGACCCTTGGTGAAGGCCATTCCAAGTGCCCGACCTATCTCCTGCCTTGCCCCACGAAATCAAGCTTAATCCTCCTCCTTAACCATTTGCGGACAGTTTGGAGGTACTCCTAGTAAAACGCTTATAACTTCTTGTTCCAACCTTCAAATACCACTAGGTGTTCTGCATTGGAAATATGACTCAAATATCTATCTCGTGTAAAATTATTATAACATTTGATGAAGCGGAAGTATTCCTTTGGAAGCTTTTTCTGAGTACCATCGGAAGGAGCCTATCCGAGGAAAACATGATTTTGCATTCAAATTTTGAGTCTTTAGTTCCAAGCTCCCAAAATGTATCCACAGCTCCAAATCCATGTATTTGAGATATTTTTTAGCTCCATGCTCCAAAAGGTACCTAAGAGATGCACATATGTGTGCAAAATACAAGAATGCAATAAAGTCCTAAATGCAAGCTATAATGCAAAATGTGGATAAATGTACAACAAACCAACACAAATGCATGGAAATCGAGACTAAATTCTATGAAAACAAGGGTAAAAACATGCATAAAATACAACACATCAACTGCTCTCTCCCAACCGCTAGACTTGAGACGATGTACCAAAAGATGAAATCGATTTCCAAAAACAATTGGATGATAAACAGAACATTCATAAACATAGGATAATCAATCAAACTGCATCAAATCATTCCTAAAACACCCAGAAATAAGAATCAAAGTGCATCGACTCATTCAAAAACAACCCATAACAAAAATCTACAAAACTGCATCGATTTCAGAAATTGAAAAGATAAATACTCGATGTTGTTAGACCAAGAACTTTAACTCTTCGCATTTTTGAAATTAAGCACCAGAATTCATGTTCTTCAAGCATGTAAACCACGATAAAATCTCAAAACAATTGCCTCTCAAAAAATCAATTATCTGACGTGTAAAGTATTTTTCAAAGACACATCATCGTTAGTAGACATTTAATGAGAGACACATCAAATAAAGTCACTTAAGAGACTTGTCTATTAATATTTTGGTTGATAAACAATTTATCTTCAAAATTAAGAAGCTCAGTGAGTAATGTTAAACAGAACTTTAATACCTCAGAAAATTAGCAAAAGGGACAATCGCCATAGCTAAAATGACTACAAATTTTCATCCATAATTTAGAAGCATAACATCTAAGATCTCATGTTCAGTCAATAACGAAACTAACAAACCTCTAAGAACCCATTAAGAACTCATCCCAAAAATCTCTAATGCAATCGTTAACCAACACCATATGCATTTTTTTGTTGTTGCTAGTAACGATTTATGTTGAAGACAAGCTTGAAGAAGATGAAGAGCCAACACTATTGCTTACTCCCTTGGATTGAGCTTACAATATGAGACATTCATTCCTAACTATCTCCGTCGGTCCTTAATTCTCTTATCCACTCTCCACTCGATAAAAAGTAGACTCTATCATTCGTAACTATACAGACACTCTCTCTAGATTATTAACAAACCTGCTATAAAAATCTGAGTATATCCATGCTATTGAAACAGAGATGACTCCCAGCAGAAACAAAACCGGCAAATCCTGCAAATCTCACCTAACTTGTCAAGTAGTGATTAAGACATGAGTACCAGACTCATTATCATAAACAAAAAGTATAGGTAATGACTGGTGAAAAAAAGGAACCCGGTCCGTACACAAAACCATTGCTTACAAACTCAAAGCATGTGATGTATTACAAACTCAAAACACAAGACTCAAAACACAAACCAATTCTTTAATCTAAGAATTCAGACATGCTCTATAAAAGGTCTATTCAATACATGGAGAAGAGAGAAAATCCATTGAGAAAAGGTTCTGCAAAAACAGAATAAGCATTCTTGTTCCAAATAATCCATTAGGCGTTCTCAAGTTCTCAATCTACTCAATGACATTACACTATCAGGAAGAAACTGCAAATCATATCCTGATATCAAATGGAAACATCGCCAACAATCGGCTACTGATCCCACAACGAAGAGCGGAAATTCACAAGAAACTTAATCCAAACTAAGCTAGTGTGAAAATCGGTGAAGAAGGAAGCAAAACAGTAGATAATCTTAGATCGAGCACGATACCTTTTACTATGCGATATCCATGTGGGTTAAATCTTCTTCAAGAATTTCAGTCTCCGAGTTTACAATATCTGGACTCAAACAAAATACTCCAAAGTTGTATTCATGCTTGCCACAAGTGATTGTGGAGAGGTTCCTTAGAGAACATCTCAACAATGATGATGTGATTAGGACAAAACTGCAAGAAGTGAAAGTGAAACATAAATCAAGCTTAGCTTCAGATTCTGGTTACTCCTCCTTGCAAACATGATTAAAATACGACAATCAAGCTTCTGTAATGTATGCGATAATAACTTAATCAGACAACAACTTCAGAGAAAGTAAGAACAAACCTCAAACATACAATTCAGCAATTCATCTAAACAAGAACTCGTCATGTGAACCATCATCGTCGTGGACGGCTACACCTCATGTGCATCTCTGCTTCTTGGTTGCAAATCTAATGTAGACAACCCATCAAGGAAAAAGTGAGATGAAGAGATAATCGATTCAAATCAGAACGAAGCATTAAAATCGCATACAAATAACCCATAAAATCATCTTTTTCAAATATTCACGGTTTTGAAAAATTGAAAAGACCTAATCGATTTCGTGAGAGGATCAACTTTAATTTGAATTTTTTATTTCCAATAACCACAAATACTTATTTCAGAAGAGACAAATTTCGATCGATTCTCCATGAGATCGCATCAGAGAAATTCGATTATCTGACGTGGAAACCGTTTTTTCAAAAGACTTCTCAGTTAATATGTAGGTTGATTTACAGAAATACCTTAGATGTTTTTTGTTTTTTTTTTTTTGTCAATAACACAATATGCATTAAGATGGGTGTGAATCCAAATGGTGACACAGTGACAACTCTAGCCCAAACAACTAGCTATCCGTCGTGGTCAAATGTTATGGTTTTTTTTTTTAATTATGATTACTTATGTTTCCATAATAATATCTACATATTTGGTAACCGAATTAAAAAGGGCAATTCTATAAAATACCATATTTAAGAGGGGTTGTTCCAAAAATACTACTAAAAGTTTTATTTTCTGAAAATACCTTTAAAAGTTTTAAAGTTCCAAAAATACCACAAAATTCAAATTAATTTCTAGAATTCAAAATAAACCCTAAACCCTCAAAACTTAACCTTAAATATAAAATGATTAACCAAAAAAAAAATTCTAAACCTTTGAAAATCACTTTTAGCATTTATGGTATTTTTGGGAAACACAAACTTTTAGTGGTATCTTTAGAAACTAAAATTTATAGTGGTATTTTTGGAACTCACTCTACAAAGTGTCATATAATAAAATAATATATATAACAATATCATATTGTATATTTATCGATTTGGATTTATACATCCCAAATTAGAGTTTAGTGTCACGTGATAAAATAATTTTTGTAACAATAACCATATTATATACTTTTTGTTTGGATTTTTAGATCTCAAATTAGGGTATAGTGTCATGTAATAAAATCATTTTTGTAACAATAACCACACTGTATATTTTTCGGTTTAGGTTTATAAATTTCATATCACATAGAAAATGTTTTGATAAAAAATGGTTGAAAATATGCAAATAATATATGAAATCATGTTTGTGGGGGAAATCACCTAGTATACACACCAAAACATAAATTTCGAAAAACATGTTTAAAGAACACACACAACAAGTCAATTAGTATATTAAGTAATCACTGTAGGTCAACAATTGTAATTCTATTGGCGACTTATTTTTCTAATAAGCACATATATGAATGGGTCTTCGGGAGTATGGACCCATGAGGCCATGAGTGTCCATGACTCATGTACACCACATGTTATTCTCCTTAGATAGGATCTCTAAGTCAAAAATACCATTTTTTATGAAAATATTTTTAAATATATATATCAATTTTTTGCATTAAAAACAGATCATAAAAATAGGATTTCTGAAAAAAAAAAACATCAAAAGTGGCTGATTTGAAATTCTACGGAAACATTCTATAATAAACTGTATTAGATTTCTTTTATGGACTATATTTGATTCTTAATAAAATAAAAATTACCTAATAAATAGAGTGGAGACTTATATTGTGGAGTTTAGTTGACTTAAATGGTTGTTCTGCCTTTTCACAAAGTCAAGAATAAACTTAAAAAATAAAAAAAATTAAAAAATGAAGTTTTTTTTGCATTAAACCCTTCGCAAAACATTTTTTATTACATCAATATCAATTAGATGCAACAATCGCTACAAAAAGTGGTAAACAACAATAATATCAAAAGGCTCCACCTCCATCTATTATATTTTAAAAATATTTAATAATTTTTAAGGATTTGGAAATGATTTACCAAATTATCAAGTCATTAGTATATATTGCTACATTTATTTTATGTTGTGCATATTTCTCAAGACGCATACCGCATAATGTAGTAGTCGCTTCCTCCTAATCTTAGTAATCACTCTGTGTCCACACTAACATAAGTTGGTCAAAACTTATCCCAAGAAAATCCAAGTAACTTGAAATTAGTATAGTAAACAAATTGAAGTAATCACTCTATGTTTGAGTGAGCATAAAATGTAAATATACACTTATATCAGAGATTAAACAAAACTACACTCTAATTAAGATACAAGTTTGGAGTGGGATTGAACTGATACATATATATACATTAATATATATATATATATATATATATAAAAGTACAAGAAAAAAAATACTATATTTTTGCAAATAATAGTAAGAAATAAAGCAAATAATGAGAAAATTTAAGCAAATAATGAGAAAAATTTAAGCATAAATAATAATACAATCTAATTGTTAAGAAGTGAGGTGCTTATTCGGCAGAGTAACCGTAAAAAGAGTCTTGTAGTGTCGCTAAGAGATATTTCAAATAAATTCAAATTAATAAGAGAATCTAAATAAGATTCTAATTCATATGTTGGGTTTCAATCATGTATGTTACATACATAGATGTAAAATACACAAATCAATGTTTATATTACAAAATTTGAACCATTTTATAAAACATATTGAAATGCCATATCTAAGAAAATAATCAGAGAAAGAGAGAATAAGACAATTTAAGAATAAATATTCCTCGGTTATAAGATAAAAAAATATATATATATATATTCGGTGCTTCAGTAAAAATAAAATGCAACTGATGTTTTTTATATTCTTTTTCTTTTTTGTCAATATTTTAACAATTAAACATTATGATGGGCTCAAATTTAGATAGTGACACAATGACTGCACTAGCACAACCACTAGGCTACAAGTCATGGCCAATTAAAACTTTATAGAGAACAATATATATAACTTACCTACATAATTGATTTTTTATTGTCAAACACTTAACTAATATGGTTATTATTTGATATATACAGAGTGAATAGAGCTTCTATGAACATATTTATTGATTTTCACCTATATTCCTCCGTTTTATAAAACGATAAAATCATTATTCAATACAAAAAAAAATTACTATTTCATATTTAGAAATGGGTTCTCTAACATAGTACTTTCCGACTATATATTATTCAATGTTTCGTTTGACTGTTTCTTGTTTTATATATGCACTACAACACTTTTTTTTTATCAAATGTGCAACAAACAAACATAAATCTTTTGTCAAAATATTTAAAGATTAAGACAGTTTAGTATAAGAAGTTAGTTTTGTAAATTGACATCATAATATTATATAATTTTTATTTATATGTAATTAATAACATATGATACTAATATAAGTTTGAGAGAATGAAAAATATACCCAACTCTTCATACCTAGTAATCACATATAACCACACCTCTTTTTTTATTCACATATACCCAACACTTTTTTTAATACCATTTTACCCTCTCCTTCTAAATGCTATTACTCTCCCCGTCAATAACAAACACGGCGAAGAAAAACAAGGCCGGATTAGCTTGCGGCGGCACCAATCAAGCGAAGATCGCCGGCGCATGTTCCGTAATCGTCTCAGATCCGGTTCGATCGCATGGTGTATGCTGGATCCAGTTCTAATCAAAGAGATGAAACGAGCGGTTCTGATTCGGTCATGTCACGAGCCCTCTCTCGAATCGCCCTCAACTCCATTGCCAAGACTGAGTCGGAGGAGGATACGACTATATCTTGTGGGAAGCAGAAGCTAGTTGAGGTGAAGAGAGGGGAGAATGGTTTTGATGCACAAGGATCGGACTGTGGATATGTGCAATCGAGCAAGGAAGCTGATAATCTGCCACACGAGGTATGTTTGAATTTCTTCATATTAAGCTCTCAAGTAGTTTAGTTCTCCCCCATTGATGGAGGTTGTGATGCAATAACTCTGCAGATTAAACAATCGTTACCAATATGGCTTCATTAGCTCATAATTTGTATACTAAACATGATGTCCTTATCTTATCGCCATTGTTTTCTGGTTCTCTTATTGATACAGGCAAAGGAAACAGCTGAACAGGTACCAAGCGATATACACAAAAAACAGAAAGAATTGGAGGAGAGGTTACAAGTGTTGAATGCAAAGAAGCACAATCTGGTCCAAGTGCTTAAGCAGGTCAGTACAATGTGCGTTTCAGCTTCCCCACTAACCGAAATAACCCTACTTATCAAACTAACGGATACAGATTTTGAGTGCTGAGGACGAACTGAAAAGGCGCACCAACGTGCAACAACAAGGAACAACAGTCACTCGTCCTTCTCTTCCACTCCGTGTGGATGTGTCTAACTTGGATTAAAAAAGCGTGTTTGGAGCTTGCTTAAAGCGTGAGCGACGATAGGAATGAAGGAGGACGCCTCCAAATAAAAAGCTACTCTGAATATGTTAAGCAGTCGCTTCTCACGCCTTTGATAAAACACGAGGAAGCGTTCAAGCGTCAGAAGCGTAGCTTAAGCGTGATATGCTTCATATTGTGATAATTCTGTTTCCTAAAATCTATGTAAATAATATTGTTTTTCTGAATAAATAAAAACAGAATTTTATATATTTGTGAAGAGATTATGTACAATATAATTTTTTGCAGATTGTATTCCCTAAATTTTATGATAATTATCAATATATTCAACTAAACTTTTTTTCATCGTTCTGTTTTTTTTCATCGTTCTATTCTTCTCTTTTTTTCTTTTGTTTGTTTTGCTTCTCCTATTCTTTCTTTCATTGCTCTATTTCTCCAACCACCATGGCTGAGAAAGATATGGATCCAACAAGAAAATATGCTTCTCAAGACCCAAATAACAAATCTAATTGGAAGTGTGC
>OVAP01008299.1:0-10007 GCA_900406295.1 Aurinia saxatilis
GAAGACTCTTAAGAAATTTCTTGACCAACTTTGACTCCTCTATGCTTTCTCTTAAAGCAGCTGATTTTGAAGATATCTCTAATAACTTTCCTGAGAAGCTATCAATTGTTTCGTCATCTTTCATCTTAAGACGATCAAACTCAGCATTCAAGGTTTGTAGTCTGGCCTCCTTAACTCTTTCGGCTCCCACATGTCTTGCTCGAATTGCTTCCCACACTTGTTTTGCTTTATCGAGCTCTCCAACTTGCAAGATAAGGCTCTCGAGTATGGATTGGAACAACAGAGCTATGGCCATATGATTCTTCTCATCATTGGCCTCTGTTGGTTCTGTTTCTATGACTTCCCATACCTTGTGAATCTTGAGGGCAGCCTTGATTCTTATGGCCCATACCGTGTAGTTAGTTGCATTGAGCATGGGACATTGAATCGAAGATAATCCTCCTCCTCATGCTTCTTTTGGCTTCTTCGTTACCGTGATATCTCCCATATTGGTAAACCTAACTCACGAACCACACAAACTCACGGTTCACACAAACGCACGATCAGCCAAGGATCTTCAAAGCTCTGATACCAATTCTAGTTTGTAAACACAAACAACTCAAGTTCGTAAGACAAATTTAACAAAAAATAACTCTCTTTATTAATAGCTTTAGAAACTAACTCAAAACTAAAGCTCACAATGTCTTACACAACTCAATAGGTTTGTCACACATCGACAACTCTTATATGGAGAATAGAAAACCTAGATTTTCCTAAAATACATAAAGAAAAATATTTAATTCTTGCATATTTAGATAACTCCTAAATATTATGGTTTCCTAATCTCTTTTGGAATAGCTTGCACCTCAAGCTATATTCAAGCTTAATTCAACAACATCCTCAAGGGAACTCCTTATGTTTCCTAATTCATCAAATTCATTTCGAGCTTTTAATATATAAATGTATGATTTATGAATGGAAAAATGTTTTATGACATTTTACAAATTAACACTAATTCTAAGCACAATTTCTAAAAAAATTAATTTATGAATATATATTGTGTTTTTGGTATGATCATTCAAACTATTTATATGAGACACTAATATCATTAGAACTGATTTTCAAGTTATATGCATAATTTTAAAACAAATGATCATTTTGAGTTTACATTGATGAGTGTTCTAGTTGCATTTGCATTACTCAAAACATATTCAATACCGAGAATATTTTGCCCATATTTATTGACTATTAAGGTCCGTCCATAAGTATTCGATAGATCTCAAATATCTCTCTTTTGTCTATATATCATCACATTATTATATATCACGGACTCAAAATCTACACCAAGTATAAAAACACCATGGATAAGACAACGACATACCAAAAGATCTCTGTAACCAAAATGACAAAAATACACATTCTTCACCACCTCTATATCAAAAGATCTTTGTAACCAAAATGACAAAAATACCCTTCTCAAAATCAAGAAATCTCTAAACAACATTTCCTACAGGACAACAGCTTCAAGAATCCTACAATATATTAATAGAAAAGTGACTTAAGTGGTTTTTGTCCACATGTCACTCACAAATATAATGTTAGTTTAGAAACTCTGACGTGACCTGTTAAATTATTTTAGAAAATAATACTTTTGGCAATAATCATGAGAAAGCAAGGATTTTGGGTGAATCCCAAATCGTGATTTTTGTTTGTTAAAACCCCTCAAGTGAAGAATTAAAATTGTTCCTAGCGAAATTTTTTATTAGGCCTTTCTTTTTAAATTTTCAAAACAATTAAGATTTGATCTTAGTTGTTTTCTGGGTTTCAAACCACTTTTTGATGATAAATTATGGGTTTTCTATTGAATTTTTTCATCTTAATCGTTTTGTTTGCCCATCTTCATCGCAATAGATATTTTAATCGATTTTTAAGGATGGTTTTTGTTTTTCTGTTAAATTTTCTCATCTTAATCGATTATTTATTTTTGGAAATATTCTGCGATTTTTGGAGGTATTCGTGGACACCAGGTTTGTTTGTCTTTGTTGTTTCTAATTATCTGAATCGTTGGCTTCACTTATGTGTGCTAAGAAATTGTATTCAGAGATAACTACAGGGTAAGGAGGAAAGAAATATGAAAACTTTTGGTTCATCTCACCTTTAAAATGTCGAACTGATATATCAAGGCACGAGTTTGTGACGGAATATGTGAATATGTTGGACTTGCAGAACATCACCAAGCCACTTGTAGATCAAGTCTGCAAGACACTCAAACGTTGGTGATATTCTTTCTTTGCACTCCAGTTGCTTTAGGAGACATTATACTGTGAGGCATCTACTCATGTCTTTTGGTTGTCATTTTTGAAAGACAATCTAAATTGGTTTTTTTTTTTTGTAGTCTTTTCTATAAAGTTTACTTGATGATTACATACCTTCTCAATTTGATTTTTCTTTTAAGTAGTCTTTTCTCTTTGATATCAATTTCCTCATAACTTATGAAAAATTGTTCATAAATAAGATCAATAGATTGTGGTTCTTATTATGCGTTAGAGAAAGCAGAAGTCTACAAAGAGGCCTATTAGCGGTGTAAGAAACTGATGAGAGGGAAAAATGTGGGATTGAATAATAATGCATAGAACATTGGTGATTAGGTCTATTCGATAAAAAAAAATATACTCGGATGATGATGTTGACTTTCACAAGCTAATCAGGAGCCTTCACCCAAAGATAAAGCAGAAATGGTCAAAGCAATGTGATTTATTTACGGCGGAAAAAATCTCTTTTTATGTAGTAGTGTCTCTTTATAGGTTATGTTAGGGCTACCAGTATTGAAGGAACAAACCCTGTTTCATGTTTCCCATGTGCTGTAATTGGCTAAAAGGTAACATGTTACAGCTGGTAATGGAGTGAAGTATAATTGATATGCAGTATGGTTGCCATACTGATTGCTTTTTCCATGATATTTTATCTGTGAAATCAATTATTTTCACAGGATTTTGTTGTTGATATATATGCTTCAAAATTTGGGGATGGGCTTCCGAACCTATATACGGGCACGCAGTTCAGACACAAAGTAAAGGGTAATGAGAAGTGTATTTGCTCATTTCTTTAGTTTATATGTAGACTGTAAATGTAACACCAACCTTGTCTTGTCATTAGTGTTTTAGATTTGTACTAAAACTGCATATTACATAGATAAAGTTTTAATTTTCAAATCAGTTGTTCTATTTTTTTTAGTTCTTTTGCTACACTTATCATGTGAGGCACGTTGTCTCTAGGTTTGAATATTACACATCTAAAAGCAAGCTCAATGAACGCTTCCATTTGCAGTAGATGCTTGAGAATGTTGTCACTTGCGGTGTCCAACATTGACGGGTCTATTAGTTATGTCAATAAACCTTGGTCCAGCAACTTCCTAACATAGACGGAAAATTCATGATGATAAACAACAAGTTTTGAAGCATATTCAGATTTTCCTGTCAAAAGAATTAGCATGATGATCCCACGGCTTAGATGTTGACATTCTCGGTGACCAACCCTGTATTAAAGTAACAAATCTCGATATAGCTTGATGTCCTGCAGACCATGTCATTTACGCCCAATTCTCCCTCCGGGTGATGAGGAAACTCTAGACACCAACCTAGGAGTTTGAAAACATTCTTGTGGCTACTTATCAAAGATGAGACTGCGATGTCATGGTAAAAGTTGTCAGCATCGAAAACAGAACAGTCTTGGAATATTTTTATCACTACACATCTGTTTTCAATCATGCCTTTGTCCTACAAGAATCTGGGTTCGGAGATTATATAGTTCAGTCAAAGTGGTTTGTAGCTTGAAGGATTTGGTGGGAAGAAAACATACAAATGAGATTGTATTTACCTCCTGTTGACGCAATGAGTGCCTCCAACAATAAGCTTCCATCCTTCTGGAAATTTATCTCCTCTTTTCTCTGAACAAGCGCAGCATCTCTAAACTCAAATAAATGAGTCATGAACCATTGAGGAAGAATTATAGTTAACGGGGATGAATCTATATGACTATATAACTAAAGTTTGTCTTTTAAAAAGAATTTTAATATATTTTGTTTTCAATATAATTATTTTATGTAAATATTGATTAGAATATCTTTAAAAAAAACTTTAACTAAAAAGAAAAGTATCAGTTTGTAATTTTAACCAAAACAAACCCGACCTACTTGATGATAAAGTGATTAAAATATAGGAAAATTATTATTTTTTCTTTTAATAAAATATTATTTTAATATATTTTGTAGTTCATGATTTTCCTTTTTAGAGTAGTTAGTTTAACTAATTAGATATACATATTTTTTTATGTTTTCTTTATTTATGAGTTTGGTTTTGTCGTTATGTGAACTGCTTTTTAAACCGAATTAAAATTGAGTGTACGAATTAAAATAAATCGAGCCAAACAAAATCAAACCATACTAACTTCAGTCGAGACCGATTAAAGTTTTATCAGTGTTCTTAATTTACAATATTCAAAATATAATACATAAGATAAATACACAAAAATAAAAATCTCGCACACAGCGCGGGCCAACCATCTAGGTGAAATGAAATAAATCAAAACACACATGCCGATCACTTATGTAATACACCTATTAAGACTCTCTTTTTAAAATTAAAAATTTTGTATCTTATAATTGAAGTCTGATAAGTTTTTTCTCTGTTCAAGTTTACACTTATGAGCTATGATATATTTGAAACAATAATATTTTGTAATATTCATTTACACTTAACTAGTGGAAGTTTTAATATTGTGGTCTGTATTATATAATAGAGAAAAAAATATTATAAAAACAGCAGTTAGTAAAAAATTATTATACAATCATATGTTATTGGAAAAATATCTCTCATCAATCCTCTAAAATCGATTTAAATATGTTATTATTTCATATTACCACCACCTTCTTCTTGTAACATGTATTCTTACAAATCCTTCATGCTTCTTAAAACTCGCACAAATATTCCTTCAGTTTAAAATATATTCGTCTTATATGCTTAAACACCGCCCGCTCACCATCCAGAATTAAATATTTGTACCATTTTATGATTTTTCTAGCCAAGTAAGCTAGTGGTTTCCCTGATAACTTGATGTTGAGAAATTTTTTAGAAGGTTTCGCTCGTTCATTCTATGAAAAATCAGCTTGAACATATTATTGTTTCAGATTACCACCTTTCAACATTCATTATCAAACCTATAAAGTTTCTTAAAATTTTCATGGCTCCGAATGGTGACCACTAAAAGGGAAAAGAATGATGAGAAACATTGAATTCCTCTCTGTTCCTTAAAAAATTCACCATTTATAAGGAATTTTTTGTTCCTATGATTTCTTTTCATTCCTCATCATGCAGAGAATTAACAAACAAAAATATTCTCAATAAAATTCAAAGAGGAACAAAAGAAACCACTTTTTTAACAATTCCTTTTCATCCCCAAATTTTGTTTCTTTTTATTCTTCTCATTCTTTTTCCACATAACTCATTTTATTCCTATAGTGGTCACCAGTTAGAGCCCACAAGTTTCCGTCATTAAAGGAATATTTGTCCTACATGTTCAAACGCCGATTACTGATAACAAAGTACCAGGTATGTGTTTATCCTATAAGACACTTCAAAACATCCACATGGATCACAAAACTTTGTTCTAAACAATGATTAACAAAAAAAAAATTTAATATTTCACTCTGTAGATTAACTTTTAAAAATCAAACTAAGAGTGATTCAGAAAAATCTTGTGTATTTTTATATCAATCTTTGTTTACGTTTGATTATTTTATTCAAATATAATTTAGTGTTAATATATAAATGATTTTTGTGAAAAGGTCTTTTCAAATTCCATGGATGTTAAAAATAATTAAATAGTTGTTGTTGTGAGAATTAAGTTGTATTAAACATTAAAAATGGTCTAAATTGTTAATGTCATGTGTCGTAATTTGGAGAGAGGTGAGGGTGAGGTGACATTCTAAGAAGAGAGCAAATTCTACTTTATATATATAGATATCCCTGAAAATAAACATAGCAAATCAAATGATTAAATATGGTAACAACATATCATCAATTTTAACATATAAGGATTAATATATTAGCTTAGATATATAACCGTCCGCACATGGTGGAGACCGATCATGATTTTCAATAAAATTTTGTAGTCCAACCATGAAATTTATTGTTAAGTTTTTTTATTTTGTGAAAGATAAAAGTATAACTTTTTTGGCTCAATAAAAATAATGGTGTAGGCAGTTGGCAATGTGATCGGAAAGTGTGTTTTTTACTACATCTGATACACGAAGCAAAAGCGCATGGGCCGATCATTCCTCTAATGTACATGTCGATTTTATGTTGTTGTTATTGTTAACGATTTGATAACTTTATGTTTTCTCTATTTTATCTTAAAATCTTCAAATACTACCAAAGTCGGATAAAAACATTCTTTGAACTATGGTGTATTTGATATAGTAATATTTTACAAGATTTATTTACACTTAATATTGATAGAGTACATCATAGAAATTAAAAAGTATCAGATGTAGTACATAGTACTGTAGAAGTATGTTTGATTTTAATTTTGTAATCTATAATAAAAAACCTTCTTAGCTTTATGGCCGATCATGCTTATAATGCTCATGTTGTATATTTTATTATTATTATTATTATTATTATTATTATTAACGATTTGATATCTTTACGTTTTTCTAACTTGTCATAAAATATTCAAATATGATTGAATTTTTATATATTTTTAATGTAACATTAGAACATATGTTGGAGTGCTTTTAGTGAGACAAGTGTTCTCTCATGAACAACTTTATATAGCACTATTGAGGGCTAAGTCTAGAATAAGGATAAAGATACGTTAAACTAAAACGAGAAATGTTGTGTACAAGAAAATCTTCAAGAATGTTGGTTAGAACCTTTATTTGTTTTTTCGTTCGTTGTAATATATTCGTTTTACAATTCTTTGTTTTTTTCAACCGTTGACTCAAAACTTTACAAATATGTTTTACACCTTATAATAGAATTTTAAAAAAATCGTGTATTTTTCTAATAAGTAACATTGGCAGCCCGCGCAGGGTGTGGGTCAGTCACCTAGTTTGATTTCTTAATTATTCATATTTTCACAATGAGTGTTTATGTGGAGCACCTCTTGCTAGTTAAGTAAACCATGCCTGTCTCCTAGGTTTGCAGAGAAAAACTCGGCTAAGTCTGTAGAAAGATGTATTATCATCTGGATTGATTAATAAACATGAATGAAATCTTGCATTTGATGAATTCATAGCACATTCTTTTCATTTCTACTTAAGTGCATGAATTATTTTAGTCCACTTAACATACGCAAATTTGGTTTACACCCACTTTTAGATTTACAGAGGATCTTAGTAAACATAGTAAGTTTTGGAACATATTACTACTAACATTTTCATGAATGAGCAAAATCCAAGAACAAGTCAATGCAGAAACTGAAATCACATAAAAGTATAAAACCAATCATCAAGAGGGTTTTGTTCTCTACATATTTGTTTTAAGTTTTCTTCTCATATGCTCTTTCTTTTCTTTTCTTCTTGCATCATGCACCAATTTTCTTATTAACAAATTCTTTTAGACATAAATTTAATAAATGTTCTCTTAAAAGTCTTTAATGTACCACTTTTTATTGATGATTATTCCTACACCATAGGTTACAAAATTTAGCTTAAGGGAATTTTAATTTTATTTCATAACACCAATTTTCTGATTAACAAATTCTTATAGACATAAATTTAATAAATGCTCTCTTTTAATGTACCACTTTTTCTTGATGATTATTCCTACACCATAGGTTTAAGGGAATTTTAATTTTACTTCATAAAAATAATCAAGTCTTTTGTAATAAAGTGGGATCTTCTACAAGCTTTCAGGTGTAGTAGTAATAAACAAAATAAGACTAATATTGAAAGAAAAACAAATAATAATAAATATGTATCAGTTAGATATACATCGACCCCTACTTATGTCATGTCGTGCTTTAGGCTGCCTAAGGCGGTCACTACCAAAATTGCGAGTGCGGTGGCACAATTCTGGTGGGGATCGACTGGTGGACGACGAGGCATGCATTGGAAAGCTTGGAAGAAAGTTTGTCGGAAAAAACAAGATGGAGGCATGGGTTTTTGCACGTTAGAGGACTTTAATACGGCGTTACTCGCTAAGCAATTATGGTGGCTTATTGATGTTCCTGATTCCTTGTTCGCCAAAGTATTTAAGGGGCAGTATTATCGATATATGCATCCCTTAGATCCAATACGGATATACTTGGTGTCGTATGGGTGGAAAAGTATTATTTTGGCTAGGGATTTAGTACGACAGGGTCTGACCAAAAGTGTTGGATCATGTAACAATCTCAGTGCGGAATGATCCTTGGATACCGGCTGATAATCCAAAAGCAGCGGAGGGGCCATGGTGTTTTTTCTGTCCAAATCTTACAGTTGACCAGCTTCTGGATGAGACTATACGATCTTGGAATGTTCCCCTTCTCAAGCAATTAATTAACCCCAAGTATGTCGACCTGATTTGTGGGATACGCTTACTAGGGTACCACTACATGATACTTTTGGATGGCATTTTACAAAACACGGAAGGTATATTGTTAAATATGGGTATCATGTGGAATATGATAGACGGCACAAGGAGAAAAATAATACACTATATGGACCAGACGGCACAAGGAGAAAAATAATACACTGCAGGCTCACGTATGGAAAATACAGTGTCCTCCTAAAATCCGGCATTTTCTTTGGCAAGCCTTGTCAGGATGCCTCTCGGTCAATGCGAATCTTAAAGCTAGAGGNTAAAGCTAGAGGCATTAACTGCAATGGGATTTATCCTAGATGTGGGATAGCGGAGGAAACGATACAACATGCTCTTTTTGAATGTCCGCCGGCAAAACAAGCATGGGCATTTTCGAATGTCCCAATTGCACCGTCTGCTTTTCCTCTGGCATCGGTTTTTGCGAATTTTGACTATCTTTTCTAGAGACTACCGACAGATTGTTCAACTCAGGAATTTCCATGGATTACTTGGTATATCTTGAAAACGAGGAATAATAAGGTGTTCAAATCGGTTCCCGCATGCAACGCTAGAATTGGCAAGGAGTGAGGCTTCACATTGGATAGAGGCACAACTTGTGGAATCGAAGTCTGAGTCGAGTAGACCTACTTCTGCTCCACTTATGCCAAACCTATTCGAAACAAAATGTTTCATAGACGAATCGTGGAAATCTACGGACAAGAAAACTGGGTTAGGCTGTGTTTGTGTTAAGGATGATACTAACCACCTTTTGGGAACAAGAAATTTGCCGAGGAACATCTTTGCATTACATTCCGAATTTGACGCACTAATATGGGTTATGGAGTGCATGATTACCCAAAGTCAGACCTCAGTTTCATTTAAAACTTCATTGATAAATGTGTAACCGTAAAATTAAAACAAAGATATGATTTTATCTCTCTCGATTTTTTTTATTTAATGTCATCAAACAAACCATTTTGCGCAACGCGCAAACTTTCTCTAGTATCACTTAAGATGAGATACAAATTTCACGAAAAACAAGTGGTCTCCATGACTTTGTATACTTTTAGATCATTCCAGTCTTGGGTACAAAAACTATAAAATGTGTAAAACAATTTCTGAAATGAATTTCTAAATTGTAGGTCATACGTTTTAGAACACTACATAAACCCTTTTAAGTTCATTTTNCCTAACACGTTTTAGAACACTACATAAACCCTTTTAAGTTCATTTTCACTTATATTTGTAATAATTTGTAGGACTATGTCAAAGATAATATTGAACTTAAATTAAAAAAAAATATATATATATATATATATATAGGATCCTGTCTAAATCTCCTATTTCATGTAAATGTATGGTTTTAACATTTTTATACAACAATGAATACAATGGTTTAAGAAATCTCCCATTTTCACTTTTACACTATGGCCTACTACTGCAGCAGAAAAATCAACAGTTTCTCTT
>OVAP01008303.1:0-10002 GCA_900406295.1 Aurinia saxatilis
CTTCTTCAAACTCGCCTTCTGAACTTATTTAATGATAACTTCTTTGCTTTTGCCATGTACAAAGCCGAGATAAAGAAGTGTTGTTAAGATGGCCTTTTGTAGAAGTATAGGCAAACAGTGGTTCAAAGTGGCTACTATCAATCTGCTTATTGCCTTGAAATTCTGAAAGAATATATAACAGTCTGAATATAGTATATTTAAATTCTGAAAAACTATGAAATTAAATTAAGTAGACCTATGTATAAAGTGTACCTGAATCAACGGTAATGATCTCCTTTTTAATTGGGTCAGTAGTCATGCAGGGATGAGTAAAACACTGAGCAAAATTGTCAAAAGAATTAAAAGAGAAAAACATCAAACACTTGAAAGAATATGATGTTGCTCGTGATAAAAGATAACGAATGGATTAAGAACCAGATTCAATACAACAAACCTTTCTAGAGCTTCTGTGAAGGAGCCTTTTTCAACTCCCATACGAAAATTGGTATGATCCATTTTTGTGCAACCATTTGCTTCGCCGCCATGTTTGTGTAAATAATCTTTGAGCTGACTACCCATGACCATATGTTCAAGTAAGTGAGCTAGACCTTCTGTTTTAGGAGATCTAGAAAACTACCACCTCTCACTGCCATTGCTGCAGCTGCCTAAGTAGTGTGGTAGTCTGATACAAAAAGAACGGTAAGGCCATTCTCAAACCTGATTCCTCTGTATTTTCTGTAGTCGTCATCAGGAGATATTATGTGTATCCTCTCCGTCACAGTCATCTTCATTAAAGAAAAGAAAACAATGTATTAGCAACTATAAAATCCAATCCAATCCAATCCCAGTTCTTTGGTTTCCAAAGAAGAAGATATCAAATTCCTACAACAAACACAGAACCCATACAAACCCTAAGAGGATTCCAAACGAAAATCTAAAACCACCATAAATTTAAAACCACCTAGATTTTTGTTGAAATGGGTACCTGGAATCATCTTCGGCGAGGAGCAAAAGAGTTTCTTTAAGGTTACAGATTTGATGTGTCGCGAGGAAGAGAGGAGCAAGAGAGTGAACACTCTTCTAGTTGTTGTTTCTATTATTATACAACTAGGCTTCTATCCCGCGCGAGTTTGTGAACTTTGTTCTTATTGCCTAAACCAATGCTTTTCATTTTCTGGAACCTGTGATGATCCTCATTATCATCGAAATCAGCACGAGCATGAAGAGGAGTATAGTTCACAAGTGATCCCTTTGTTTTCCAAAGCGGTCCACAGGCATTGCACAATACCGGCTTCTCTGGTGCCTCCTCGAAATTTTCTTTATTAACCACAATGTAAGAGGGAAAAAAATTAGTTACTAGAACAGACCACAGCTTTGTAATCTAGAAACAAAGAACTGAACAGCATAAAATCCACCAATTTCAACAAAAAGATTGAAAGTTCTGACTTGTGAGTGTGAACTTTATGTGAGCATTCTGTGAAAGAGGTAGAAAATCTTACAGATTGAAAGCGTTGGTCATACTTTTGCCCTTCTTCATAGTGAAGAACCTGAAGTCCTTCTCCATGATCTGCATTCACATGCCAGAATCATCTTAAGCACAATCCTAAATGAATAACCATAAAAGCGAGATAATTGATGAAAGCTCAAGATCTCATTTGAAACCAACTATAAATATAACAAATGCATCAAACTGGAACTGATATTGAAAAAGTATCAATACTTGCTGGAACGAAAGTAATCCGCAATTCTTTTTTCAATGGCCTTAATGATTTTGTCCCTTCCTCTCTTAAGGAAAGTCCCTGAGCACGTTCTCACCCTGAATCATGTAATACAATATTCATAAATCATCAGAACAATACACAATGCTTCCTGATTATAAAGTCCTTTTGCAGAATTGAACACATGTAGCAAGTTTTTGGATAATAGTAATGACAGCAAACTTTTAGAATTATACTCAGATAATCTACCTTGATTAGAGCAGTGAACGTACCGCCTTTGGAGAAAATCTGTCACGGATCATCATGGAAAGTAGGGTAGAAGCTGATTTATATGAGTAAATTTTGCCACAACAATCAATCATTATATTGTAGGTGGTAGCATCTGCACGGAAGCCACATAATTTCATACACTGAAATATTTTGATCACCATGTTGGTCTGCATGTGATTTTGATATAGCGATCAATATTGTAGAGCTATATGCTTATATGTAAGCTGGTCCAATAAAAAACTTCAAAATGCTATTAGAATGTGAACACTTACTTCTTTTGCCTCAAGAAGTGAGTCAAGAACTATGTTGTATGTAGGCGTTCCTAGATATATATTGTTGTGACCAGTGAAGTTCTCAGCTCTTTGCCGGTGTCGGATCATCTCATTCACCATACCTTCAGCTCCGAGAGCTCTGAGCTGGAAGAGAGAAAAAGAAAAGGGTAAACAATAAGGTGAATTTTCTAAGAGATAAACACACACACACAAACATAAGCGAAGTAAAGATCGATGGTATTTGTATATGAGCTAATTAAGGCAGAGAACTATTGCAAGCTTTATAAACAATTTTGGACCAGAAACTGATTCTACTTGAAGTTTCCAAGGAAATACAGATACTAATAGAAAATAAAAACAAATAGACAGCAAACAGAACTAACCTTCGCACTATCAGGATCATGCCAGGTCCCCTGCAGAAACGAAAAGCCAATAAAACTTGTATCATAAGACCAAACCAGCTTCAAGAAGCTTCAAGTTTCTTCTCTGCCATGATACATACTCTTCATGATCTGGAAAATTTGTTGATCTGAGCTGTAACAGTAGCTCAAGAGGTAGCACCGTAGTCTCCACTTGTCTCCCAAGCTAATACCAAATCAGAAATTTACTAAAATTAACGATCATGAAGCTCAGATTCAAGCAGATCCTCTTGAGAAGATTACAAATGAGAAACGTAGAAGAGCTTTGAATCGATCTGCTCCGAAATCCGCATCTGTACACGAACTAACTCACTCCCCATAACCGATTCCTTACTCCAATCTGACCATTCTTCTCTGCCGCCTCGTTTCTTCATCCCTAACGCTTTCTTCACCTTACTCGCAGCCGTCGAAGTTAGAGATCTGTGTAGAAATATCATTCTCAACTGGAGAGGAAGAGATGAGCAGACGGAAATTACCTTTCCTTCAATTGATGAACATATTGTAGAAGCCAATACATATCCCGATCAAGAACCCTAAATCAGAGACGGTCGGTGGGAGAAAGAAGAATCAACAACTATGAATCGAGAGAGAGAAATCAGTTCGACGCGTCTTCATCTTCGTGTCGACGCGAGAGATCAATTGGCAGATCGAAGCGTCTTTGAGTAAGACTGAGAAGCTTAAGGTTCAAACACAACATTTTCCAAAACTGCAGTAAGATCAGAGCCATATTGTCATATCACTGATTTGAACTTTTCCTCAAAACAATTCTTAGATTATCGTGTTTTTACCTGTTCCAAACTTGATGGCATTCCAGATATCAGATTTTCTCCAACTGAACCACCAAACCATATGATTACAGGAGATGAAACCAAAGGAACTGGAACAATAAGTACTAAAATAACTTTGAATACAAATTAGGGACTTCCCTAAATCAAGTTTAAACCAATACCCCCAAAAACTCATAAGAAAAAGATACTAAATAATGAAAGTTACAGAAACAATTTGATACCTTGCTAAGGCGTATAAGGTTCCCATTGAGCCTCTTTGATGGAAGGCTCAATTATGCCGAGGAATTCAACCACGACCTGTGATAACAAAATCTGAGAATTATAATTGAGGAATATATATTAAAGCGGCATTAAACCATTAACCATTCCGAGAGAATTCGCCGGATAATCAAAGCAAAGCTATCACAAAATCGAGATGACTTATGAAAAATCTCTAGACAAAATCAAAAGGATCCAAATACCTAAAAGCATGGACTGATATCAACATCAACCATTCTCCTTAGCATGTTGCTGGTGCTCGAGACGGCGACAGTCATTAAGGAGAGAGAAACAGATGTGAAGGAGAGGATCACCGGAGCTGGTTTGGATGTATTTGTCGTTGTGGTTATCGAGACCTCTCCTCACAGAAGCCTCCGTTGAAAACATCGATTTGAAATACCCAACAAGCTCTATCACCTTCTTCCCTTTGATCTTTGTCTCATCCTCCTCTCGTCTGTAAGTTGCCGTCTTCGTTCCATCTTCACCTCGCCATTGTCACCCTCTGAGGCGGAATCGAAGAACTCTTTCGTGAGGAGAGGATCCAATTGCGAATCTATGGGAGAGAATCGATTTCAACAACTGATTAAAAAAACCCTAAATCATCTCTTTACCTTACAAGTGGTGAATTCCTGATTCCGATGCTTGTCAGTCTCAGTGAAAATCCTGGAATGCAACATCGGAGTATAAGCAGCTTGAGCTCCGAATTTCTGACATAGCAATCTAAAAGGAAGCTCAGAGTTATCCACCATTGGAGCTACGATGAACTTAGGTCTACCTAGATTCTTCCAATGAGCCCAAGCTCGCTCCACTCGAGTATCGATTGTTAAAACTCGACCTGGAGATCCTAAGCTCGGTGAGAGAGGAGGCAGGTCATCGTGGGTTTCGGATCCGGGTTCTGGGTCATTGTTCGGGTTCGGGTTCGGGTTTGGGAGAAGGGAGATGATGAGAATCGGGTTCGGAGGAATCTGAGATTTGAGAGGTTTAGTTTCATGAGCTGACGACGGAAGACAAAACCATTATCATCGCCGCCGTTATAAAATTAGGGGTTCAATGTGGGTTCGCTTTAAAGTTTTGGGGTTCTTTTGATAATGTTTGGGTCTTAATGGGCCCTTGTATTAAATACATGGCCGGGCCTATAATAGTATTCACCATCTTTATTAACACACGAATAAATAACTTTGACGTGAAAAGTATGAATTCAAATGGATAACATTATTCGTTTCAAAAAATATAACCTAAAACATCTCTCCCATCTTTCTAGAAAAAACTCTTCAAAGCTGTGATAAATTTCCTGCCGGCGTCCGGCGATCTCGCCGGCGCTATGCTTATATACATCTTTTATCTTTTTTAGTTTTTCTTCTCTTTTGTTCTACTTTTGTTTCCGGTCTATTCGGTTGAGATCTGGTTTTTCCGGTTTTGACTCCCGATCTAGATAGGGTTATCTTTCTCTTGCTCTGTTTGTTTCCTTACTTGTTAATACTCTATCTCTGTTCTTGGAGTGTTTGTTTTGTTTGTCCGATGAGATAAAACATTGCTTTTATTAGCGATGCATGCTTGAAGCTAAAGCTAGTATCTCTTGGGGTAAAGTCTACAAGATTTGGCAGTCTGTCCGATGAAATTTAATTGGGATTCAAAGCTTTTCATCAAGTTGTATGAGGTTTTGATGAATTAAGTTCTCGGATCAAACTGTGGTTTGAAGAATCCAAGATCTAGATGGAAGAATTGCAGGTAAAAGAATTTGGGCAAGAGGGCTTGAAGTCTAGGGTTCAAAGTCTTTACATTGGCTTGAAGAAACTGATGACGGATGAAGATCATTTACAAAAACTGACGATGGTCGGAAAAGCAGTATTAATGGCGTCTGTTTCACTTGGATCAAGAAGCTTCTCCTAAACGGTTTTAGTTAGGCCACGTAGCCCTTAGGTCTTTTGATTAAATCTGTTGTATGCTGTATTTTTTTTTTTTCACCAAATTTTTTTATTATGATAGAATATGGTACCACGCCTTACAACCAACATATTGTTATTTCACCACTAAAGTAACTTGAATCATAAAACTACAAGGGATACAAAGGTCAATTAGCACTATCGATATCCATTTGATCCGTCAAGCCACCGAGGTCTAAGACTTGCTATGTAAATTGATATTGATGGCCTTGGGTGACACTTCTTGCCATAGAAACAACTACCTTGTTTGCAATTGGATCCACTAGATTTATTTACCAGGGTTGCACTGATGGCAAACCCCCCCCCATAATCATTTGAATTATGCCCTTCACCGATGGGAATTGCGTCGGATTAGAGATGGCATCCTTTAGTTGTGGATCCGAAACTTCAAAGATGATATTCTGCAAATGAAAGTCCGACATACAGGTTGTAGCCCATAAAAAACAATCCAGCCCAGTCTGAAGAGAAGACATAGCATCCGTAAGGGCATTTATGCCATGGAATAATAGAACTCTCAGATGATTACGAACAACCCAACCTCCACCACTGAGCCTCCTTGGGTGTACCCATAACGTTGCTAAATGACATTTAATGCTCGGAGAATTTGGTTTTTTCCAACCCGTAGCAACAACCGGAATATTCCCAATAACCCTAGAGTTATTAACTGTTGACCAAGCCAGACACTCTTCATTTGCTTTTTGTACTATAAATTCTGTCGGGTGTAGTGTATGCTCAAATGTCAGGCTGTTTCGAGCCTTTCAAAGTTGTTATAGTAACCAGGGATAGAAAAGCCAGTATGTCAATGTTGTTGTCTTGTGACTAACTATTTAAAAACCTTTTTTTTTTTTAATTTTTAGTTTTTTCTTGTCACAGTTTGAATTGATATTAAAGATGATTCAGATTTATTGATAATATTTGAAACTATTTAGCATTAAAATCTTTGAATTGAAATAATAATGAACTTGAATGTCAAATTGATTGTTTTGTTTGAACAAACAAAATATAAAATTTATATAGAGAGGAAAATTTCCTTCGAGGGACTTTCTTTTTTGTGTGGGGATAAATTGTATAATAATAGAAACAAGTGAACACTCTTCTCCTATCTTCCTCACGACACATCAAATTTGTAACCCTAAAGAAAGACTTTTGCTCCTCGCCTGAAGAAGATTCCAGGTACCCATTTCAACAAAAAACTGTTTTAGATTTATGGTGGTTTTAGATGGGTTCTGTGTTGTAGGAATTTGATATCTTCTTCTTTGGAAACCAAAGAACTGGGATTGGATTTGATTAGAAAAACTTTATAGTTTTTATTGGCTATCCAAATATAAGTATTTTGCTAATACATTGTTTTCTTCTTCTTTAATGAAGATGACTGTGACAGAGAGGATACACATAATATCTCTTGATGACGGCTACAAAAAATACAGAGAAATCAGGCTTGAGAATGGCCTTACCGTTCTTCTTGTATCAGACTACCAAACTACACATGCAGCAATGGCAGTGAGAGGTGGTAGTTTCCTAGATCCCCTAAAGCAAAAGGTCTAGCTCACTTAATTGAACATATGGTCCTGGGTAGTCAGCTCAAAGATTATTTACACAAACATGGTGGCGAAGCAAATGGTTGCACAAAATGGACCATACCAATTTTCATATGGGAGTTGAAAAAGGCTCCTTCACAAAGCTCTAGAAAGGTTTGTCATATTGAATCTTGTTACTCATCCATTCATTCTCTTTTATCACGAGCAACATCATATTCTTTCAAAGTGTTTGATGTTTAATTCCTTTGACAGGTTTGCTCAGTGTTTTATTCATCCCCGCATGACTACTGACCAAATTAAAAAGGAGAACATTGCCGTTGATTCAGGTACACTTTATACATAGGTCTCTTAACTTAATTCCATAGTTTTTCAGAATTTGAGTATACTACATTCGGACTGTTATATATTCTTTCAGAATTTCAAGGCAATAAGCAGATTGATAGTAGCCGCCTTGAACAACTGCTTGCCTATACTTCTACAAAAGGCCATTTTTTCATCGACTTCTATGGGGTAACAACACTTCTTTATCTCGGATGAGCATGGAACTTCTTCAAACTCGCCTTCTGAACTTATTTAATGATAACTTCTTTGCTTTTTCCATGTACAAAGCCGAGATAAAGAAGTGTTGTTAAGATGGCCTTTTGTAGAAGTATAGGCAAGCAGTTGTTCAAAGTGGTACTATCAATCTGCTTATTGCCTTGAAATTCTGAAAGAATATATAACAGTCTGAATATAGTATACTCAAATTCTGGAAAACTATGGAATTAAATTTAGTAGACCTATGTATAAAGTGTACCTGAATCAACGGTAATGATCTCCTTTTTAATTTGGTCAGTAGTCATGCAGGGATGAGTAAAACACTGAGCAAAGTTGTCAAAAGAATTAAAAGAGAAAAACATCAAACACTTGAAAGAATATGATGTTGCTCGTGATAAAAGATAACGAATGGATTAGGAACAAGATTCAATACAACAAACTTTTCTAGAGCTTCTGTGAAGGAGCCTTTTTCAACTCCCATACGAAAATTGGTATGATCCATTTTTGTGCAACCACTTGCTTCGCCACCATGTTTGTGCAAATAATCTT
The DNA here is from genome assembly GCA_900406295.1 of Aurinia saxatilis. Taxonomy (NCBI): domain Eukaryota; kingdom Viridiplantae; phylum Streptophyta; class Magnoliopsida; order Brassicales; family Brassicaceae; genus Aurinia; species Aurinia saxatilis. The sequence goes on from OVAP01008303.1 coordinate 8,272, forward strand.
TGAGCTGACAACCCATGACCATATGTTCAAGTAAGTGAGCTAGACCTTCTGTTTTAGGGGATCTAGAAAACTACCACCTCTCACTGCCATTGCTGTAGCTGCCTGAGTAGTGTGGTAGTCTGATACAAGAAGAACGGTAAGGCCATTCTCAAACCTAATTCCTCTGTATTTTCTGTAGTCGTCATCAGGAGATATTATGTGTATCCTCTCCGTCACAGTCATCTTCATTAAAGAAAAGAAAACAATGTATTAGCAAAATACTTATATTTGGATAGCCAACAAAAACTAGAAAGTTTTTCTAATCAAATTCAATCCCAGTTCTTTGGTTTCCAAAGAAGAAAAAGATATCAAACAAAAATAAATAAATTGATTTGATGAAAGATATAAACAATCTTACAGAAAATGGTCCAACTAGCTTTTGAAAATATGGACAAAATAATTATTAGAACAATAATCATACTGTAAATCTCAAATTAGTGTATAGTGTCATGTAATAAAAATTCATAACAATAACCGTATATAATTTCACAATATTTGACGAAAAATAATATAAATTATTAGTTTTTCTTGCTTTTAAATAATGCATTGTTTAAATATACTGAGATAAAGATAACATTACGTATAATCCCGCAAGCAAAACACCTATTATAGGTTCATATGTTTCAAAAATGAAAATATAAGTTCGTATTTTAGCGAAATACTTGCATTAGAAAAAGAAAAAAATTCCATTTCAACTGGGGCATAGTATAAAAAGAAACTTGCGCATTGATTGTTTCTTAGTATATGTAAACACTCTTGTATTAGAAACATAGGGAGGATTATTCAATTTATATTCATTACATTCATTATATTCCTATAAATGGTGGTACCAGTTACAACCTAAGGTTACAATGCAATTACATATGCCTCCCCTAGTTTTGTCCCCCTACTATTCGTCGACAAAATTATTTTTTTACAAACGAGTCATTTATACAACAAATGCGATGATAGAACAAAAGAACTTACATGAGGAATGATGTAAGGGCGAAGGGCAATTCCAATGGGTCATTCTCTATTGACGCCAAAAGAGAGGATTTCCCTAAACCTAAAACAGGGAGAGGAGAGTAGATGAAGTTTGTAAAACCGAGTAGTCCACAAAAAGAAAAAAGGTTACTGTAGAAAAAACATACTAGGATGAGAGGTGCCCGGACTGGTGGACCATTTCATTTCCATGATCTTTGACAAAAGATATCTTGAAATAGTGAGAGAAAGTTGCAATCCGTCTCAGTATCCATATTAATTTGAGATTCCTCCAGCAATGGTGGGTGGATAACCTACAAAGTATGGTCAATAAAAGTGAATCATCACATGTCATATCTGTTTTTTTTTTTTTTTTTTTTGTTTTNTTTTTTTTTTTTTTTTTTTGGTCTGAAAATGTAACTTCTATCTCTTCTTTTTCAATAATGGTTGTATTTCCAGTAATGCTTCAACAATTTCTTTGTTCTAGTTTAACCGGTCCTGATAACCAATTGTTCAAGAGATATTTAACAAAACAGAACTTGAGACTTGCGATTGCAAATCTAAAAAATAGCAAAAGGACATACCTGAGGCGTGGAGATGGAGAATTAGAGTCAAGCTCACACAAGTCACGTTTCATATCTGTCGGACCCTAGATAATACGTGTAACACCCCCGATCATTAAATAACCAGAAATGCTACTGATGCGCACTTAGCCATTCGATCCTAGATTCC
>OVAP01008304.1:0-10002 GCA_900406295.1 Aurinia saxatilis
ATTCGAATCGTCTTTGTCGCCGGAGGAAGTTTAGAGATTCAAATCCTCTCTATCGCTGAGATTTAGGGATTTGGAGATGAAAACCAGTTGGGATCTGATTCGTTGAGAGGAAGTGAATGAGGAAGAAGAATTAGAAATAACAGAATGAGAATAAGATCTTGTTAGAGGAAGAAGAATGAGGAAAGTTCCTATTCGTTTGTGTTCATGAATGACTGAGAAAGTATTCAGAGAGAAAGAACAAAGATGTGAGTTTCAACTGACGGTTCAGTATCCTTAAAGGAATGAGAATATTCATAGAGAAAGAACAAAGAGAGTAATGCGTAGAGCAATATGGAACGTTGATTATTTTCATCTGACGGTTCAGAAGTCATGAGAAAGTTTGTCATGGATCAATGAGGTGGCAATTCTGATTTATAATGACCATTGATTATATTGATTTAATGGTGTAGAATTTATTATCTCATATGTTATATATTGATGACTTGAAATTTCTGATTCTTTAGCTACAATTTGTAAATATAATTCTAAATATTATACATAAAATATACTTGTGATATTATTTTTGTTAATAATTGTGAAAAACAAATATATTGTAATTTGAAACTTAATATTGATACAAATACTCATGTATCTATAAAGATCGAAATTTTGTATTTAAATCTTAGTGTTTATGTATGATAGTGTTTATGTGGTGTTATAACAAATATTTTTATTTTCGCCATTCTATAATAATGTTTATGTTGTGGTATAAACCATGAGAAGCTAAAAAAAAAAGCGGGAGTAAATTTTTTTCGCGCCAAACATATCATAGCGTTTGTTAATTTATAAACGCTATGAACAACTCAACAATAGCAAAAACACACAAAACGCTATCTTTAAGTGCTATTAATACTCAATTTTCTTGTAGTGTTTGGAAAGCATTGTTCGCTATGCATCCGGAGAAATCTCCCGGATGGGAGGACAGCATTTTTTTATCAAAGGTTTTAGCCATCCATTAAACAAGAGGTTGTGGGTTTGGTCCAAGGGTTCTTTCGAACAGGAGTCTTTGAGAAGAGACTAAATGCTACTAATATTTGTTTGATACTGAAACAGGATCAGCCGAAAGGCATGGGGGATTTAGGCCAATAAGTTTGTGTAACGTGAGTTACAAAATTATTTCAAAGGATTTATGTTTAATATTGAAGAAAAATCTTACCCTGCTTGGTCTCGGAGACTCAGTCGGCTTTTGTCTCAGGTCGCCTGATTAATGATAATATTCTAATAGTGCAGGAAATGTTTCATGGATTTCGGACAAATCAGGCATGTTCGAAGGAATTTATGGCTATTAAAACAGATATAAGTAAGGCCTATGATCGAATTGAATGGAAATTTTTGGAAGCAGTGCTTGGTAGGTTAGGGTTTAATGCACAATGTGTTTCTGGAATTATGTGGTGTGTACGGTATGTGTCCTTTCAAGTGTTAGTCAACGGAGATCCAAAAGGATCGATAATGCCAGGACGGGGTTTGCGACAGGGGGATCCTTTATCTCCGTATATGTTCATCATGTGTACGGAAGCTTTGATTGGATAAGTTGTTAACGGGACTTACAATAGTGCAGGGTAGTCCAGCTATCTCTCGTCTACTTTTTACGGATGATAGTTTATTCTTTTGTAAGGCGACATAAACAGAGTGTGTTGATATCTTGGAAGTTTTGGGTACATATGAACGAGCATCTGGACAAGTCATAAACTATGATAAGTCTTCCATCATGTTTGGCAATATGGTTCCGGAGAAGGTGTGTCAGTCAATGAAGGTCTTGCTAGGCATTTACAAAGAAGGAGGGATGGGAAATTACCTCGGTATTTTAAAGAGTCTAGGTGGATCAAAAGCAAAACTCTTTGGTTTTGTGAAGGAGAAACTCCAGGGAAGAGTGAATGGCTGGTTTCCCAATTATTTTCAAAGGGCGGTAAAGAGATTATGATAAAGTCAGTTGCCTCTGCTCTGCCTAATCATGTAATGTCATGCTCTAAACTTCCACAGACGTTAACTTCACAGTTAAATAGCGCTATTTCAAATTTCTGGTGGAGTTCTAGTGGAACCTCTCGAGGTATTCACTGGAATGCATAAGACAATTTATGTCTATCTGAAAACGAAGGCAAACTTGTTTTCCGTTCTTTGGAATATTTTAATATTGCACTATTAGCAAAACAGTTATAGCGTCTTCAACAATTTCCAGGGTCTTTAGTGGCATGAAAGGACGATATTTTAGAAATACGAGCCCCATACACGTATCGCGAGGTTATTCTCCTTCTTATGGATGGAGTAGTCTTTTTTTTTGCCCGATCGGTTTTACTCCATGGGATAAGATACAGGGTGGCAAGAGGTCATCAAATTTCGGTTTGGAAGGGTCCTTGGATTCCGGATGAAATCCCACGTCCGGCCCGGGGCCCGGGTGGAGAATTATACCCAAATATGACAGTTGATCAGTTACGTACACATGATGGTCGGAATTGGAATGTCCCGTTTCTGCATCAGTTGATGGAACCTACTGATTCTTTTTAATCTGAGGAATTATCCTTCCCCCAAAAACATGCGAAGATAGACCTTTATGGCACTTCACAATATCCGGAAATTATACAATCAAATCAGGCTACTGGGTAGCTAAACTACTTGGCAAAAAAGAAGACAACCCAGTAATTAACGAGCCGAGCATTACGATGTTACAGGCGAATGTTTGGACGCTTAAACGTTCGACTAAGATTAAACATTTTCTGTGGCAGCTGGTGTCGGGGTCTCTGGTTGTTTTATCTTGATTAAGGAATGAGGCATACATGTGGATACATGCTGTCCACGTTGTGGACAGGCCTTATTTGAATGTGTGATGGCTCTTCAAATTTGGACTTTGGCCAAGTTTACAAGAATGGAAATGCATTCCCGAGTGAGTCAGTTTATGCAAATATGGACTACTTATTTTGGCGCATCCCAGATGTTGTGGAGGGAACTGAGGTGTGGTTATATAATAAGGGTAGTTACCCATGGTTACTCTGGTTTATTTGGAAATCAAGGAATAATAAGATCTTTCGTGGTTCTGAATTTGAACTGGTATCTTAAATCTCGTTGAATGTGAATTTTTAGCATGTGAAGGGGCACAATTAGAAGACATCTCTGTCCAGTTAGGGGTTTTGGAAGAGGCTCCTTGACATACGGGTTTGTACAGTCAAATTGACGGCTCTTGGAAGGCTTTAGAGTCAACCTCGGGTTTGGGGTAGGTCTATGGACAAGGAGATCAGATTATTCTCCTTGGTGGTAGTGGCACCCGATGCAGTCTCTCACCTATTCACGCAGAATTTGAGGCATTAATATTGGCAATGCAAATACTCGTGAAGCATGATTTACCCTGCTCTAGATTTCAGACAGACTGCTTGAAGTTACTAGGCATTATCTAATCACCTCAGGATTGGCCAGCTTTCGATTACTGTTGGACGCTTCCCTTCCTTCTCCCTGACGCATATTCGACGTACCACAAATACAAAGGCAGATTGTCTAGCACGTTCGGCACAAAATAGATCATTAGAATTTAATTATGTAAACAGTTGCCCTCCTTTGTAGGCACCCAATCTCTTTGGGTTATTATGATTTATTAATGTGTGGTTGAGAGAAAAAAAACATCTAAACAATATATAAACTATAAATAAAATTTAACATATCAAAACAAAATTTAGTCATAAGAATGAAGAAACGTAGAAAGTTCTAACATGTCTTTTTTCTTATATCATCAATAAGAACATACAACAATTTAATAACTTGCATATAACGTATACATAAACTAAAAGATTGGTTATACATCTCCTCAATATTAGGCTACTCGATGAGAACCCATGCTCCAAAGTTCTCCTTCTTTGCTTGGCTATCCATGCTTAACCGCCTATTGACCGGGGATAGGATGAGTCGTTGGGGGGGGGGGGGGGGGGACGCAGGCCCTACTCAGGNGGGGGGGGGGGGGGGGGGGCAGCACGTCTCTACTCCATGTTTCTTTTGTCAAGCTGCATTGGAGACTCGAGTTAATTTATTCTTTGAATGTACTTACTCTAGTAATGTTTGGAACAGATCAACTAAAGGACTCATGCTGCAAGAGTTCACCGTAGACAAGGGAGGAGTAGTGGGAGTGATATCTCATAATGGTAGAGACAAACTTTGGATGCTTCTCTTCCGATATGTCTTTCAAACCGTGTTGTATTCAATATGGACGGAAGGAAATGCGAGAAGGCATGGGGAACAGCTAGTGACTAGTCTCATGCTAGCTAAGGCGATTGATAAGATGATAAGAAACATATTCAATTCAATCAGAACGCTTGGAGATGCAAGATATGATGATGAGGGTCTCCAAGTTGGTTTTCCACTCAAGCAACCCAGAAAAACTAGCTTGCTGAAGATTACACATCCCAAAGTTAACTTTTCTCTCTTTTGGTAATGACACATCAACACACACATGTACTCCACATCATTTCAATATTTAACTTTAATAAAATAATTTAATTCAACATCCACATAATAATTACACTTTTGGTATCAATATATTCAATAACAAAAGGAATTTGAAAAGTCATTCATGGTATCAACTTTAAATGTATATAAATCATATAAAATTCCAAAATTCTAAATTAATATTAAGTAATGACTCTAAAATGATATAATCAATATTTAAGCTGCATCAAATAGTAATAATAAAGTAATGACTAAAAAAATATAAAACTAAAACACTCATAGGATAACACCTACATAATGTAATACAAATGAGTAACTATTGACGATTAAAATATAACGATTAAAATAAAATAAAATATAACGATTAAAATAAAATAAAATAAGATTAAACAAAATCATGATCGCAAACCAAAACTTTGATTAATTTTTTTGAGGAATAACGTGGGGTAGATATAATCATGGAGATTTTTACTATATCAAATATACGGTCATGCAATACATTGTCAAATAGTAAATCGCATAAATCGTAAAGACTATATCATATAAAATTTTAAAGAACATTACAAAAGGTTTTGCAAAATATACTTACAATTACAAAGATATTTTTGGGACGTCCTTATCCCAAAAACAAAAAACAATAAAATAAAAAACAATAAGAACACACCCTACGCGCAGGTAAATCCAAGAGTAACTATTGATACAAATTTAAATTTCCGTAATACGACAATACAATAATATTATCATTGTTATACAAAAGAAAAATAGTAACCATCAACATAAAAGAACTTGGACAAACATTTCACAATTTATGTTATTAAAGAACTCTAAGTTTAATTTGAAATAATATGTTACATTTATAAACACTTGAATGTTTTATCTTACACAAATCATAAACTATTGAATTAGTGAAGATTCATATTAGTATATTTAAATACTAAGATAAAAAATTGATTGAATGAAACAAATATAATAAAATCAGTCTATTTGATATGTTTCCATTCATATATCAACAATGTTACTACTCTTTTGTTAAATGAAACAAAGTGGGAAGAGAAATATTCTAAAACAAAAGCAGGGAAAATATATAACATAATTAATTAGAAAATGACTAAAGAGACTATCAATCTCTTGAAGTTGAAAATGCCATATATTTAAAAAAATTAAATATGTCGAAAGTAAACAAATTAATCTTAAAATAATTTTAAAAATATCAAAATGATTGGAAGCTATTTCAAATTTTCATGGTGGTAAAAAAAACAATTATTTTAATTTCTAATAAGATATTAGACACCATATATATAATTATCTTATCAAACACAAAAATAAACTATTGACTTAATCATGATTCATATTAATAGATGTAAGAATTAAAATTATCATTAAACAAATATCATGATAGCAAACTAAACAGTGATTAAAAATCTTAGTGAAATGATGTGTGGCAGATTTAATGATAGAAACTTCTATATCAAATTCACAGTCATAAATGCACTGTCAAATAGTAAATCATAGAGACTATGTATCATAAATTTCTAAAAATAACATGAGAAAAACTGTTCCAAAACTATACTAAAATATTTTAGGACATTGTTATCATAAAAATAAAAGAAATGAAGAAAAAACAAAAGTAACCTATTCCGCGCGTAGCGCGGATCAACCTCTAGTTTCAAAAAAAAAAAACCCTACTAGAGATTTAAATTATGAAGTAATATTTTGCATATGGTTATTATTATGATGATGATAGTGAGTAAGCATATATAAACTAATAGATCATTGATTTATGAAATAGAATATAGCAGTAAAATAAAGAAAATTAAACATCATAAATTGATCATAAAATATTTTTACATGGACTATCTCAAATAAAAATTTCACCTCTCTCACATTTAAATGACATGGGCCATCTCGAGATCCTATTTCCTTCCCCTTGTAAGACATGTGGCAGACCTGAGAGTATTGCTTAGCTCCTGCTAGAGTGCTCATATTCTCAGCGAACCGGGTCCTGAGATCACATTATGCTCAGTCGAAATCAAGCCATTCACTCACCCAAAAGCTCCAATTTTATTATATCTGAACCTTGGCCCAAAGTATATTAATGTATATATACACATCAATTTAATTATAGGGTAACTTCACCAAATACCCAAATTTGATGATTTAATTAACAGAGTAACAATGGTCCATGTTTAATGACAAAGACACCCTTTTCATTGCAAAGAGAGAGGCGCATGACGAGCATTCTGTCGGGGAGAAAAAGGAGCGTGTATGAGATGACATGACCTCCACTCAGGACTACAGAACCCATTTCTCTATGTAGCCGGTTCAATTCTATGACATGTCCAGAAGGAGCATATAGTTTTTGAATTTGGAAATTTCCCCCAATTGTTGTTGCTTAAGATATTAATATTAGTATAATGTAAGTAATGTTGCTATCTAATATGGATGACTATATAATACACTGTAAAATGAAGTAAATCAGACAAAGTAAAGAAACACTAAAACCTAATGATGAAAATATAAACCATAATAAGCAAACACTAAACCAGTAAACCCTAATTAATGATTGAAATAAAATTAAAAACTCTAGGGAGCAAACACTAAACTCTAATGAACAAATATAAACCCTAAGGAACAAACAATAAATCTTAATTATGAAAATATAAACCCTAAGGAGCAAACCCTAAACTTTAATGATAAAATATAAACCCTAATGAGGAAACATTTACCCTAATGATGAAAATATAAGCTCTAAGAGCAAACAATAAACCTTAATGATCAAATTATAAGCCCCAAGGAGCAAAACCTAAACCCTAATGATGAAAATCTAAACCCTAAGGAGCAAAAACATACCCTAATGATCAAAATATAAACCTTGATGAATCAACAATAAAACCCAATGATTAAACATAAATCCTAAGAAGCAAAACTAAACCATAATGATGAAATTTTAAACCCTAAGGAGCAAACACTAAACCCGAATTATCAAAATAAAAACCCTAATGATTCAACAATAAACCCTAATAATCAAACATAAACCCTAAGGAGCAAACAGTAAACCTTAATGATTAAAATATAAACCTTAAGGAGCAAACCCTAAACCCTAATGAGCAAACTATAAACCTTATTTAGTAAACACAAAATTCTATAATGATCAAATATAAACCCTAAGGAGAAATTATTAAACCCTGATGAACAAACTATAAACTCTAATGCATAAACAATTAACCCCAATGATCAAATATAATCCCTAAAGCGCAAACACTTAATCCTATTAATAAAATTTAATTTATCATGAGTAAACAATTATATCTTAATATATACACAATCTACGTAGCAATTATGTACATGAATATGTTGTAGTTACATAGCGCAATAGGTAAATTCATGATCCGAGGAGGCAAATGAGAATGTGATTGTTTAACAAAAAAAAGGGTAACAACACAAAGAAAACAAGGTTACATAGTTTTTGAATAAGATAGAAAAACAAAGATAAAACTAAAACACAAGGATACATCTCGATGATTAGTAAATGTTCAAAACATAATGGATAGAAGCATTGAAGAGGGAAGTAGAATATAAACTACATAGGCTTATTTAGGTAATGTGTAAACATGAAAACAACGACAGCAAAGAGAAATATAAGTGTCACTTGTAATCTTTATATTCCATTGGGGTATAGGGTTGTTGCTGATCAATGAACTCCTTCAAGTGTGCGATCTCGACCCCATCCTTTTAAATGCTATTGTGCATTGTAGTTACGCTTAGAACAAACATGAATTTTTGGACATGCAAGTCAGGAACACAAAGAGAACGAAGCAGGTTGTACTGCTCATTCACAAATCCTTTCAAACGCATAAGTTCATTTGTAACAGCCTTATCCCACCACTTGAAAATATGATCACCAACGTCCGATATAAAACGGAGCAACAAAAAGTATAAATCAAGTAAGGATATACAAAACATGGATGGGCTATGTAACCTTAACATACAATATGTTTATATAGCGAAAAAACCACAATTTACGTATATATTTATATATAAAATCACAATTAAATCATAGATTAATTTAGACATATATTTATGTAACAATATATGCTCTGTCTATACAACAAACACGGTGTGCTCTATGTAGAAAACGAATACAACAAAATATATGTAAGAAGTAACCTCAAATCAGCGGCAAGTGCAAAAATTGCGACATGTGTTCAAATATGGATATGTGGCCTGCATCCGGGAGTGAGTCATTGGTTAACCCTCTTCAAAATCAACAATAAGAATCCTGGGAAAAAAAAAGAGAGTAAAATTTTGATATATTGCGTTTTTGACATGTTTTAATCCTTGTTTTTTCTTTGTTTTTCGAGTCTTTTGGTTTGTTTAGAGTCTTAATAGGGGCTTAATGCATTGGAGCTTGAATTTAAGCTTTGGAATGAAGATTTGAGGCAAAAGGATGAAAACATGTGGAATAACAATGCAGAACCAGTTTGAAGTGTCTTAAAGATCGTGTCAGATGAAGGTTTTCCCTAAGGAATTTCAATCTCAAATTTTTACACGACATAGGAAATTGAGTTAGCTTCACTTTGGCGGTGGTTTCAAGTCATTCTGATTAGCGGTCAAGAAGATATGACTGTTTTACTGGAAACATGTCATTTTCACACGCGAGACACATTTGGATCGACCTGAAAGCAGGGATCGACCGATTCTTGCATGGATCGATCAATCTGAGCATGGATCGATCGATCCATGATCACTCAACACTCGCGAACCACATATGGATCGAGCTGCAAGCAAGGATCGATCGATCTGAGCATGGATCGATCGATCCATCACATGCGAGCACCATTTCTGGAAACTCGAATCAGATAAATCCTTACCTTATTTGAGAAGATTACACACATTTTTGCTCCCCTATATAAAGGGTCTGAGCCCCAGAAACCCTAGAACCCGTTTTCCTTTTCATTTCTTAGATCCAAAACACTTTTGTTTCATTTTGTTCTTCATTTTGCTTCTTTGTTCTTGAGATTTCCTTGAGGGGCTTGCATCTTCTTGTCATTCCATTCATTTGATACTGCTGAGAAGTGTTTTTAAACCCTTGTAGTTCTTTATTTTCATTTTTATATTGAAGTATTATTCAATTTTTAAATTTTGATTCATGTCTCTCTATTTACATTGCTATATTGTCTTCATAATGATGTGTAAGTAGTTAGGTTGTTAGATTTAGGGGAATCATGGTTAGATAGGCTTTTAGCTGGATGAAAATAGGTTAGTCATTAGAATAGCTTCCTCCTTGTGGTGCCTTAAGGCTTACATTACTAGCTTGATCACCTAGTTTATGATCATAGGAACTCCTATTAAACGGAAGTATAATAGATTTTTTGGCAGCCCATTTAGGAGAGCAAAATGTCCTTAGCCAACGAGAGTTGATGCTAAGGCATTTTGTGAACATAGTAAACCAGCACTAGAAATGCTCTCTNATAATAGATTTTTTGGCAGCCCATTTAGGAGAGCAAAATGTCCTTAGCCAACGAGAGTTGATGCTAA
>OVAP01008306.1:0-10001 GCA_900406295.1 Aurinia saxatilis
AGTTCTACTAACTCGATAAGCACATCAAATTCATACTAATCTAAAGCAAACTAGTAAATCTATAAAAAAAAAAACATCCTAGATTAATAATTATTGAAAAGATTAACACTAATCGAGTTAATTTTCTCTTTTATAAATAAGCATTGGTCACCAAATGTTAAAAGTAGTTTTATTTTTAGTTTGGAATTTGGAGTATAAGGTATTAAAATTGAAAATTTTAGATAGTGGAGTCCGAAAACCCATTTTGTGGTTCCCAAAATACATGGAATAAAACTATTCGGATTTGGCACATTAGACTTTTGCACTGTTTACTATAAAGTTTTGCCTTTTTCTATAACTGAAAAGAAGAAATGTGTATCTCCTCCATCTCTCAATTTGCTATGGATTTTATCTAACTCGACTGCATAATTTTTGTAATGATTACGTACTTCATACATGGAGTATTCTATTACAATTATAAGCAGAAGAAATTCATACTAGTAAATTACTGAAAGTTGTAATCAATAATAAATTCGACACAACGAAATTAAAGAAGAAAAAAAAAACACATTTATTAAAATTTGCAGAGGTGGAGTGAGAGAGTGGAAAATTCAAACGCAGTTTCTCTCTCGTCACATCAATCCACACAATTTGTTTTCAACTTCTCTGCTTGCTTCTGCACTTACATTGGTCCCTTCCTTCTCTACTCAAATCCCTAATCCTAAATCTACCTCTTCACTCATTTTTTTTAACGTTTCCTGATCTGATTCTGACCCATTTCTCAAGATTCTCTCTTTCTTCTGATTCATTGGTCTTTGAAACCTTTCATCGATTTCAATTCTCCATTCTCAATTGTTGTGGGACACAAGACTCCCCTAGTGAGAGAAACTTTTGGGTTGTCGCTTCTAGGGTTAGATCTCCTCGTAACGTTTTATTCAATTTGGTGGGGGTTTTGTTCCTGTTCCTACATTCTATTCTTTTTCGAATTTGCTTAATGGATTTCTGGAATTCACCCTGATTGAAAGTCGGGGACTTTAGGTAAGTTTAGTTTAAATTTGTTGATGTTTCTGTATGTCTACATTATTTTGAGTTGTCTTGTCTTCATTGTGTCCACTTCTGAATGTAAGATTAGAGCTGTCTTAATCTCCATTTATTTCAGCTAAATGCTGAGTGAATTATTGAGCTCTGTCTCCAAATTTTTTGTTATCTACAGTTCTCCTACCAAGAACTACTCATTTGGCTGTATCTTTGCAGCTTACATTTGAGGAAACTAATTCACTCATCGTTTATCTGTAGATGAAATATTAAAAGAAAATGGAGGTTGTTGAGAGGAAACGATCCAGAGGAGGGTTTCTAAATTTGTTTGATTGGCCTGGGAAATCCCGGAAGAAGCTCTTCTCCTCCACCAGCTCCCAACTCTCTGGTGTGTCTCTAGTTACTCTCTTTTCTAATTTGAAATACCTAGTGAACTCTGGCTTGTAGAATTGTCTGGTCGAAGACAATGTACTTCTTGGTTTCAAGATTTCTGTTTTTAACACGCTTTTGTTCTTTGATTCATTATATAAAAAGTCCTTTTCTATCTTCTTTGTTTTTTTTCTCATAGTAATCTCTGGTTCTGTCTTCTTTGGTTTTTTCAGAAGAATCAAAGCAGTTAAAACAGAATGCTCAAAACCTATCAAAGTCAAGGCTTTCTTCCGTGAGTTTTCTCAAAACTATCACCTTGTTCATGTCACATGCCTTTCGTCTTCCTCTGTTGTGATTCCTGTTGGTTTAGTAGGTGACTGGAAGCAATTTGTTTGATATGATCTTTTTCTACAGATTGAGGTTAATGAGAGCGGAAAAAATTCAAGTTACAACCCGAGAAGTGACTCAAGCTGCTGTGCATCTTCTGTTACCAGTGATGATGGGCAGGGGACAAGAGCTCCGAGTGTGGTTGCGAGGCTCATGGGTTTAGAGTCTCTACCAGTACCAAATGCCCAGGAACCTCGGTTGAATCCTGATCTTGATCCATTCTTCCTCAGACATTCACAAAATACAAACAAGTGGGCTGCATATGAAAATCTTGGTTATGTAAATCTCCGTAGTGACTATGATGGAATCTCATGGGACCACTTGGAGTCAAGAACGAACAATGGGCACAACAGACCTATCGAGCGGTTTCAGTCTGAAACTTTTCCTCCTAAGTCGGCTAAACCGATCTGTGTTACCAGCAATAGACATTTGTCTCCAATACGGAGTCCTGGGTTTGTCCCATCCAGGAATCCTATTTATGTTATGGAAGCGGCTTCAAGAATGATTGAGCCAAGTCCTAGGATGGTTGCTAGAACGCGGTTTTCGCCATCTGACTCTCCTTCATCAGTTCCTATGAGGATTCGAGATTTAAGAGAGAAACTAGAAGCTGCACAGAAAATGTCAAGCCGTCAATTCTCGAATGATACCTGCAACTCTAAATATTCAGTTGGAAAGCAGAACGAGAAGAGAACCTCAACATCACTCACGACACTGCCAACTAATAAGTTTATGGGAAGAAGCAGTTCTGATGGTTTGAAGGGTAAAGTGAAGCCACCTTGTGAATCTGCACAAGCAAAGGCCAGCACAACGCCTTTAAGTTCCAGACGAAACTCTGTAAGCCAAAAGGAGAAAGTAGAAGGTAAAAAGTGCATAAGCAAAAGCCAGAATGGGCTCAATGGACCTCCCATTAGCACAGGAAAGAGTGTGCTTAAGCAGAATACCCAGAAGCAGAACTACCGAGACAACCAACCTTCAATGACCTCTGTTTCCAACCAAAATAGCAGCAAAGTATATAACAAAGTTGTAAACAAGGGTCCAGCGGAAAGCAGATTGATATCAAAGAAGTCAGGTTTAACAATGGTGTCTGCAGAAAAGAATACTTCTTTATCTTTGTCCCGCAGAAAGACTCTTCCCCGTAGCAAAAAACTCTCAAATGGGCCCCAAGAATCTGGAATCTCGGATGATAAAAGGATCAAAAGGGGTGAAAATTTGATCAAATGTAACATCACCATTGATGGTGGGGTGAACACAGGTATAGATGATAGGAAAAAGGAAATGGATGTGATTTCGTTTACATTCTCATCCCCCATCAAAGGTTTATCATCTGATTCACTATCTTGCACTCAAGGTGTTGATCAAGACACAGACTCTGCAGTTAGTTTCAGTATGATCGGGGGTGATTCTTTAAATGATCTGTTGGAACAAAAGCTTAGAGAGCTGACTTCTAAGCTTGAGTCTTCTAGTTGTAGCCTGAACCAAGAAGAGTCTTCTGTATACATTCCAAAGAATGGGGTAAACGGGGTACTTTCATCTTCATCAGAGTATGAAAGAGCGACCCAAAACGGTCTAGATAAATTTTTATCAGAGAGTGAATCTGTTTCTGACTGCACTTCATTCTATGACAAACAAAAATACCAGGTTAGTTCCTCCCTGATGCTGCTAAGAGTAGAAGTATTCTATCTATATGCAAGTTCAACTTTTTCATATCTAAGGGAAGTATTCTATCTATATGCTAGCTCAACTTTTTTATATTTGGCATTCTTACGGGCTAGGATATGTTTCCAGATAAGTAGTTTTAGTATCTTTGCACTGCTTCTGCATGTAAATATCTTTACGTTATTTTAGATTTTCTAACTAATTATGTTTTGTGCAATTTCATTCTTCTGTAACAGATGATACAAGCAGAAGAGCACGAAGTTAGCAGCATTAGCACTGTGACAGAAGTAGATGACCTCAGAAGCTCCTGCAGCAAGGGTTTCTCAGATTGCAGACAGAGCGCAGAATATGGTTCGTTGTGTTAAGCTTTTTCTTTTTAATAAGGTCGATGCATATTATATAATCCCCCATAAATTCTAAATTTTTAAGATACATGTAACACGCTAAAAAAAACTTGTTTCACTCAATAGTAACTGGGCATTAAATCTATGGGTCATTAGCTTGATCTCTGCTAATGTTGCGCTGTCTAATGCTTTGGGCTGTACAGGGATTAAACAGTCCTCATCGGATCAAGAACTCACTTGGGTTTCATCAAATGAGTCTCCCCAAGCACAAGATGAGTCTGACACCTCAGAATCTGTAATAACACTGACTTTCTCAGAAACTGAAGAAAGGATTGACTGGGAGCTTGAGTACATATCTGAGATCCTCGAGTCTGACCGACTGATGGTGAAAGAATTTGCTTTGGGAATGGCCACTGACATATTACCTGCGAGCCTCTTTGATGAGCTGGAAAGCCGAGGAGAAGCAACAGCAGCCAAAATCAAGAGGCAGATTCTGTTTGATTTTGTCAATAAGTGCTTAGCGCACAAATGCGAGAAAATGTTTATGGGTAGGTGCAAAGGGCTATGCGGGTTTTTGTTTGAAGAGAGAGAGTGGTTGGCAGAAGAACTGAAGAGAGAGATTGTTCGGTTGAAGAAGATGAGAGAGATGATGATGGATGAGCTTGTTGACAAAGACATGAGCAGCTCGGAAGGGAGTTGGCTTGATTTTGAGAGAGAGGCGTATGAAGAAGGCATTGACATTGAGGGGGAGATAGTCTCTTCGTTGGTTGATGATTTAGTTAATGATCTTCTCTTGGAAGCTAAGAGATGGGTTAGTTGAGTCTGATCTTCGTGGCATTCTAGAAGCTTCTTCTGATAGTTACCCTGCCTGACATGAGAAGGAGATGAAAGTTTGATAGTAGCCAAAATTGTGTTATAGTGTTACAAGGCTACAAGGAGAGATCACAATGTAATCAGTAGCAATTGTTCTTTTCATTTTTTCTACATGTTTCTTTTTCTTTCTTTAATTCTCTACGTGGGCAAATAATATGATAGTTCGCCTTCATTCGTTCTATAATGAAATATCGTATGTATTATGAATTCTGGATGAATCAGTCCTACTAAAGAAAAGCAGTTCGTAAAGAAAAAATGGATAAAAGGTGTCACATTCTCACTCGCAATAACAAAAAAGATAGAATCTTATGGGTTGTATTTTAAAGGGAGTCCCATTATTCTAAAATAATACGGTGTTATTACTTATTAGAATGTTTACATGGAAGCCCATAGTACATAACAAGTGATAGAAGAAGCAAATTATCTTGGATAGGCATGACGTTGAGACCAGAGATTTGCGAAGAAGAATTCCAAGCTAGTATTGAATCATCTCCCATGATTGAATCAAAACGAACATGATTTCAATTTCCCAAACAAAGCTGATTTGATCCATTTATAAGCCAAAACTCTGATCCAGAAAGAAGCAAGCGATCTATCAGTGAAGATTAACAAATCGTCTGCAAATGAAAGGAAAGGTGAGTAAATTTGGATTCCACGCAGTTATACTGGTAACTCAACCTTCCCTTTTCTGCAGCATTGTCTAGTAATTAGGAAACACAATTCATACATCCTCATAAACAGAAGAAAAGCACACTTCACTTTTACAACAGAGAGACTTCTATACTAACAACTAACTAGGGGCGGATCTAGAACATATTTTGATTGGGGGCAAAATTTACTACAATCCATATTAAAATGTACCTACAAAATGAATAAAAAATATTTGTAACAAAAAAAATATATATTAGAGTGTATATATGGGACGTAAAAAGACCACGACTTATAGTTTAGTGGTTTGTGCTAATGCGGTCGATGTGTCATCGCATGAGTTCGAGCCAAGCTTAGTGCATGTTGCATCATTGTTGATACAAAAAAAAATGTGATGTAAGAAAGTGCAAAATTAATGCAATCTTTCCAAAAAAACAAAAATCAATATCGAGCAATTTAGGAAAGTTTCTTAACGAAAGAACAATTTTGTTTTCATTTAAATTTTTTTATTGCATATTTGCTAGATCTTTGTCTTAAAAAAGAATAAGAATAGTAAACAATTGATAAAAATATATTTGTTTTTCCTAAAATCAATCAGTTTACGTCAATTAGATAACCAAATTTAGAATGGGGGCAAAACCAATTTTAAACTGGGGACAAATTATTTAAACCTTAATAAATCTTAAAGGATTAAAAAAAATTAATGGGTGCAACTGCCCCCATATTAATGGTAACAGATCCGCCCCTGCAACTAACGATTCTTTTATACTAGGATACAAGTAACAATTGAAAGAATAGACAACAAACGTTTTCAAGTTAAGATTATATCCTTGAGTTTTACAGACATCTCAACGTTCTACATCTCTAACTATGCTCTGCCTCCAATGGTGATAAATTGCTGATGCGGCATTACAGATCTTGCGGTCTTTATGCTTCGTGAGATACGCAAGCTTCTCCGTGATCCTCCTTGTCCCAGGAGCACTAGACCTGGTGGGAAAAGTGAGCAACAAAGAGAGGGTATCAACGCAGATAGAGGTCTCTGTTTTAGATAGAAACATCCCCTTTGCCTTAGCCATGTCTGCAAATTTCTTTGCGATTTTGAATAGCTCTAGTGTCTCCGGGTCGTTCTTGGATGGCGTTTCAGAGACTTTCAAAGGCTGATGTTGTTTCTTTAGTAGAGACGATTGTTTCTTCTTCAAGATAAATTTTTTGGTTGCTGCTAATTAAATACTTGCAATCATCAGGCTTCTTCTTCTGGATAGTTTCTTGGTCTCGACGACAACATCATGAGATTGTTTCTTTTTGTGACACAGAACAAACAACATCGGTATGTTTCAAGGCAACGACTTTGTTTCGATACGAGTAATAAGGCTTGAGCCAGGTGGTGAACTGTTAGCAAGTCAAGAAATTTTGCTTTTGAGTGGAGTTTGTGACATAAGCAATAGCTCCACTGTCAGGATGCCATTCTGAGCCATTTGAATCAGCCATCTTGAGATTCAGCATTTGCATTGCAGCCAACACAACATGGAGATTATCTTCATGTTGGTACTTGTGATAAAATATCCTCCAACATTTGAGTAGGGTGACCTTTCTTGCTAGAGATTTGACAGATTCATCTTGAGTGGTTTAACCAAATGATGTGCCAAATGAAGAACCAGTTGAGATTTGTTGGTGAAAACCTCTGCCACTTGTGGAGTAAGGACCACGGCCTTTGCCTCCTCTGTTATTGTTGTTGTAGCCTCTGCCTCTATTAGAGAAGAAATTTTGATGAGCCATCTTAAGCCAATCTGTCTGCTGAGCTTGTTGAGTTTGCTGAGTAGAGAAAGCTTGCTGCATCTGTTGAGCATTGAAAGCAATATGGAGAGACATTGACTGCATAACTGAGTATTCTACCAGGTGTTCCTTAAAAGTATCAATGTTCACTAAAACTTCCTCATAGCTAAGATTAGGCATAAGTTGAAGTAAAGTTTAAGTTTGAGTGATGATGGTTTCATACTTTTCTCCTAATCCCTTAAGAGTGTAAGCTATCTTCTTCTTATCCGACACAGGATGACCTATTGAAGCTAGTTGATCACTTCGATTCTTAATCTCCTTAAGATAAGAGGAAAGTGTCTTACTTTGTATGGTAATAGTCTGCAATCTCCTCTTCAAGCTTGTTACTCTTGACTCTGTAGCTTTGTTGAAGTAAGATGACAGAGTCGACCAGATTTCTTGAGAGGTGTGACAGCCAATGACCAAGCCAGAAACTTCCTCCGAAAGAGAACCTTCCAAACAAGACTGGACTGCATTATCAGCTTGCATCCATAAGCCAAAGTCTGGATTTGGGACTACATCATCTGGACCTCTGTTTCTAGGGACTGAGATTGTTGGAACAGGACAAAGAGTTGCTCCAGTAACAAAACCAAGAAGATTATGAGACTTCAGAAATTTTTCAAGCTGTGATTTCCAAATGAAAAAGTTGTTCTCATTCAGTTTCAGTCACTGAATTTGAGTAATTTAGAGGCGGATAAACATAAGGTTGTACTTGAGTCATAGCAAACTATATTCAAACTTAGTTTGCTCATGTTTTTATCAGATTCAAACTTAAAGGAAGAGAGATTCAAACTTAGTTTGCTAATGTTTTTTATCAGTTAAACATTATATTATCACATATAAATCAAAGCAAACTAAATTAAATAGTTATTTAAAGCAAATTAAATTAAGTTTTAGAGCAATAGACATGTCCCTTAAGGTTAAATGCATTATTGAGTAGGAAAAAACCAAAAATCAAAATGTGTTCCTTCGGGTACTACTTGTTGTCTCCTTGTGATTTCATCTCCAAACCATAGAATCTCTTGGAAACAAATCATAGAATCTTTTAAAAAATATGTTCCTTGTTTTAGACTCATCCTTCACTATCAGAGCACGATTATACAAAACAATGAACTGTGAAAAACTGTCCCTCGGTGATTGCCTACACGCTGTACAAAATGATTGCCCAAGTATGTGGGCTAATCAGAACGATATATCTTCCGTAATTCGTGATATTCTCAGAACAAGTAAAGATGAGGATGATAATGCAAGACAAATGACCATAAATCAAGGAAGAGAACTCTAATACTAGTGAAGATAAACGAAGTATTAAAGATAATGAGATTAAGGCACTTAGGGAAGAGATTGAAAATGTTAACAAGAAGAGCTTCAGAAAGACTACAATGAGCTTCAACAAGAGTATGAAAAGCTGAGTAGCAAACAGAAGAGTACATATAACAATTGGGAATTACGTTGGCAAAAGATGACGAGATCATTTCAAATAAAACACAAAGACGATGAAGCAAAAGAGGACCACGGAGACGAAGTTCCACTGGACAAAAAATCAGCTTGAGGCTAAGAATGTCGATGTCATAAGCCTTAACTAGTTATTCTTTGGATCAAACCAAATAAATCTAGTGTATTCACAGTTTTTTTTAAGACCGTAACATGCTGAAACTATTGTATACTATAATCCATCACATATATGTATCTTTGAGGACATCATTCAAAGTTACAGGCAAACTCTATCTTTTTAATATTGTACCAAGAAATGAGAGACAAAGTCATGACATAAGAGATAATCTTGAATCCTTGACTTACATGTGTTTGTAAAACCCAAAAGCTAACAAGATTGGTCGAGCAACCATAAGAGTCAGCAAAGCTAATAAATGTTGATAATTGGTTCTTGTCAGTTCATTAGTGGTCTTGTAGTGATGAAGTTTGTCACGTTTTTGGGGTTTGTATCTTTATATGTGTATCTCTACGAATGAACATAAGTTAGAATTAGTAGTAATCAAGACACCAGAGTAAAAACCTCTTCCTTAAGCATCAGAAGAAAAAACACCATCGTGTATCATACTAGCTAATCAATGTCATTTACTTAACACACAAAAACTCTATAGTCTTCCCTCAAAACAAGTAAAAGAGAAGAGAGCGAGAAGAGTACGATAAAGAGC
Organism: Aurinia saxatilis; assembly: GCA_900406295.1. Lineage (NCBI taxonomy): Eukaryota > Viridiplantae > Streptophyta > Magnoliopsida > Brassicales > Brassicaceae > Aurinia > Aurinia saxatilis. The sequence continues at coordinate 9,260 of OVAP01008306.1, forward strand.
ATGGAGATGAGAAGATATTTCTTGGCTTTGATGAGGTTAGAGAGGATTCGTTGAGACAATATTTCTTCTTGTTTCCTTAAGACAAACAGACAGAAAACCCCAAAATTCCCCTCCCCCACTCACTTTAAAAGAGACCATGACTACGTGTTGTCACGTCTGTATTTTGGTACGTCATGACTTGTCATGTTGCTTTTGGATCATCTAAGACTGGCGGAGTTTGCGCTTCGGTAGGAAGGGGCGTGTAGAAATGAGAGTTGGAAAGGCCTTTATGGAGTTAAGCAGACCGATCCGATTGATTTTGGGGAGTTTTTCGATGATCGTGGATCTGACTTTGAAGAAAGGACTAGGCCATCCTTGCACGAACTGGTCGGGTACTGAAGTCGTATCCCTGATGAGCTCTAGGCAGAGCGAAATCAGTCAATTGTGATCCGATGATGAATAGGCTGACTCGGTATGTGAGGTGTGTACCGAGTGCCGCACGGACCTCCAGGAGTGAGCCTGTGACAAATGGTAGCAGAGCGGGTACGTTGTGTATTGCGTTGCCGAGCACCCAGGTTGGGTAGTGCAAACCTCTTTCGATGACGACCAAAATTTGAGGTGACAACATCCGAGGTAGATAGGAGTGCTCAAGAGGAGCAATATTGCCGAAGACAAAGGCGAGGTGTTGAGTTATTGATTAGAGTGGGGATGAGTGTAACACCCCCGATCATTAAATGACCAGAAATGCTATTGATGCGCACTT
>OVAP01008307.1:0-10000 GCA_900406295.1 Aurinia saxatilis
TTCATTCTGTCTCCGCATGGTGTCGATCGACACTCCCCTGTTTTCCATTTTGTCTTCGTTTCCTTAAATTGCTCCGTTTTGCTCCATAAACCTTCTCTAGATTCTTCCCATGCTCCAGAACCACGTCCATGCACCTAAAATGACTCTCTTGGACTCTAATAATAATATATAGACTCTAAAAACATAAATAATTATACGTTTATTATGATAAAAACCGGTAAAATATGAGGTATATCACCGGCTCATACCACAACTTCCAAGCTTGTTTGCCGAGCTAAGACTGATTAAAATTGTTGAATATCATGAAAGCCAAGCCCTCCATTTTCCTTCGATGTACACAATTTTCGCCAAGAAACTCAAGGGATTTTTCTTTTCTTTTGTCCACTGCTCCACCAGAACTCGATCATAGCGCTAGTGAGTTTTTTACATAAATCTTTGGACAATCGAAAACATGACATGGCATATACCGGTAGTGCGAGAGCTATCGACTTCAACAATACTTCCTTCCCTCCTTGAGATAAGGTTTTGGCATATCAACCATGTAGACATGATTGTAGTTTTTAATGAATAAAGTTTAAGAATTTTCGCTTGGAACCACTGAAGCACTCCGACAAACCCAAGTAAGTACCCTCTCCTCCTTCTTTATTGATTTCTAGTATACGCTGATGGGGGTTTAGTTTTCACCCAAAATATTCCTGCAATCACACAGGCTCTCGCAGTAGTACTTAGGAATCAAATCCAAAGGGAGGCAAAGTGTACACAGTAGCAAAATCGATTCAACTTGAGCTAAGCAACAAAATAAAATTTTTGGTTTTTTAATCAATGGAATGATTTTACTCGTTTGATCGAATGGAAGGTTTTTTGTTTATGAAATGCAAAATAAAATGAAAGATAAATAAACTATTGTTGCAATTTTCGGATTTCAGAGAATTCTCTAGGGTTCATAGACTAAACTATTCATGATTCTAGGCAGATAAATCTGGTTAAGTATTCAAGCGAGTCGTAAATTAATTTTCCTATTTTCATAGTAGTGATTAAACATGTCTAACATCCTAATTCACACAATAGTCACAAAGTTGAACTAGGGAAGTGAGCCGCATAAGTTGTTTACTTATCATTTAACACTAGTTCATACCGATCTAATCAAATTGTCAAGATGAAAGATCAATATATAACAAATCACCTATGGTGTCAAACCTAAGAAACCATGTGATAAGCATAAATCCTACATATCTGTCAAGCCATTTAAAAACCCCTTGGAAAACCCTTATCCCCATCAAAAGAACTACTCAAATATGACATCAAAAACCATAGCAAAAGCAATGAAAATAAATATCATAAATAAATAAAAAATGTTCAGAAAACTTCTCCAAATCAGTAAACAAGGAGGGTGAGATCTTCTCCCTTACAACAACAAAACAAAATAGAAAAATAATTTGAGAGAAAGATGAAAGCAAAGTGCTCTCTCTCTTGAGAGTTTTGGTGAAAGAGAGGCACACCCTTCTTCTAAGACGAAAATCTCTTTATATAGAGGTTGTGGGTCGTCCAAGGGCTTCAGTGAATTGATAAGAGAGAATCAAATGAAAATAATCAAAATAGTTGATCTTTTCTCTTCCGTTCGGTCGAACAAAGGGCATATTCGATCGAATGTATCCAACTGAATATTCTCTTACGCGTTTCAAAGCTTCTCGAGTAAATCCGGTCTGAATCGATCAATTCCAACGGCATTCGATCGATTGGGCTTAAGGGGCTCTTCATGGGCTTCAGTAAATATTTTGGGCCTCCATCGATCGAATCAAAAGTCATTCGATCGTCGTTCTTCCGCGATTGCTTCACATCGAGACTGCACAATCTATTTTCAGTAGAATCAGCATAACTCAAGATCTAACCGTTGGAATTGCTTCCTTCCACTTACATTGGACAGCTGACTTCTTATTCTATCTTGTGTCAAAATGTCCGAGCAATCTATGTTGGGGAAAGTCTTTATCTAAGGCCAAACTTCTGGAGCGTGGAACTGATCCGCTTCACTAGTCTTTGGTATTAAGGGAATAACTTCTTGGTCATTGGACGAATGACTTGATTCCAAGCCCATGTGACAGATGACGCACGTGGCTTGACTGTCTTCAATTCCCACTTCAATCCAAAATGCACAACAGATTTATCTGGCCCTGAACATCTGGTGCTGAACTGGTGAACTTGGAGAATAATGCCCATTTATGACCTAAAAAAATCCTTATTTACACAAAAACGCTTTGAAAACATAAAAAAGGTGAAAATCATCACTGTTATCTCAAAATCCTTTGGTTTTGTAAAAATAACATAAAACATATAGTAAAAAGCGGTAAAATATCACCCCTATCATACGGTTAATATGTTCCTTGCTACGAGTAGGAACATTCTGGCCAAAGATAATGGACGACTTCTCTTTATTCCCGAGGCTTGACCATAGATTTGAAGGCATCGATTTATTTCAGAACTACTTCGGCATTCACTTTGCATAACAAGAGACTATCATCGGCGAATAAGAGATGGTGTATTGAAGGACCATTATTGCCGAAACACATACCAGTGAGCATGTTGTTTGCCTCCCTAAAATTCAGTTTATGTACCAAGGCCTCAGCAATTAAGATGAATAGAAAGGTAGAAAGAGGGTCACCTTATCACAAACATCTTCCCGCTTTAATGAATCCATGAGAGCGCCCATTGAGTAAAACTGTGTAGGAGACTGATGATACACACTCTAGGATCCAGCTTATGAAAGTTGGTTGAACCCTAATTTCACCAATAAGGTTTCTAAAAAATTCCACTCAATTATGTCGTAGGCCTTAGACATGTCCGTCTTAGTGGCCATAAACTCCTTCGAGAATTTTGCATTTGTCTTTAAGCGTGTACCATCTCGTGAGCTATAAGAATATTATCCGAGATTAATTTTCCTGAGACAAAAGCTCCTTGAATCTCTGAGATCAGAGATGGTAGAACTGTCTCCATTCTAATACAAAGAGCCTTAAAGATAATTTTATAATGGACCAAACATAAGCTTATAGGTCTTAGCTATGTCATTCTTGTCGGAGACGATATCTTAGGTAAAAGAGAGATTTGTGTATGATTCCAGGAGCTTGGCAAGGTAGATGTTCAAAAGAATTGTTGTATCTCACCCACCAGGCTTGGACCGACAACATACCAAAATTTCTGATAAAATAGGCTAGTAAGGCCATCTGAACCAGGAGAACTACTGCCCCTGATGGAGAAAACTGCAATTTTGACCTTGATAGTGATGATATTTTACCACTTTTGATATGATTTTTCGGTGTTTTTAATGAAGAAACTATTTGATTTGCAACATAAACTACTGGACTTCACATTTTTCTGTTTGCAAAGTGTCTTTGTGAAAACAATGCATTTTAGGTCATAAATGGGCATTTTCTACCAAGTCCAACAAGTCAATATCAGAAGTCCAGGCCCGGATGAAGAAGATGTTTATTTTGGAATGAAGTGAGGAGTTAGGACAATCAAGCCACGTGAGTTAGCTTTCACATGGGCTTGGAATCGAGTCATTAGCCCTCAGGAGTAAGAAGTTAAGCCCAAATTACTGAAGGAGTATCCAGAAGCCCACAAGACATGAAGGCCCAATCGACCGGACCAGAGGCCCACCGATCGATTGAAGCCCATTATGTTAGAGAAGGTTCAAGATCAAATTCAGACATACACCGTTGCATTTGGAGAGATATTTCATTACGTTGGAGATAAACTTAGAAGATACTGAATCTTCAGAAACGCGTTGAAAAATTTCAATCGATCGGCTAAGATAGCTACGACCGATCAATCAAGAGAAGATAAACACAAATATTTGGATTCTCATCCAAATATTCTCCCTGATTTATCTCGGCCAACATCTCGACCCTCTCCTCTATAAATACANTCTCGGCCAACATCTCGACCCTCTCCCCTATAAATACAAAAGACTGAAGTCTGAGAGAAACATCAGAAATCTCTCTAAAGCTTCCACGCATACAGACTAATAGTTTACCAGTTTCTTTCAGTTTCTTTACTTTTATTGCTTTGATCATTGCTTCAAGGACNGAGAGAAACATCAGAAATCTCTCTAAAGCTTCCACGCATACAGACTAATAGTTTACCAGTTTCTTTCAGTTTCTTTACTTTTATTGCTTTGATCACTGCTTCAAGGATGAAGTTTGTAATCTCTGCATTCCAAAGAAGCTATTCTGAACCCTCTTTTAATACAAGCAATTTTCATTGTCATTATGTATACTTTTACCATGTCTGAGTAGTCTTTTAGTTAGGAATAGGGTTTTGCTAGATAAGCAATATGATTATGTAACGAATAGTTTATAGGCACTTAATGCCTAGATTAATTGGTTGATAAGCCCATAGGTTCTCTTTCTGAAAAGATATATATTAGAGTTAACTCGGATATCAATTGAACTAGATTGGCTAAGCCTGACCATAAGGATAATCAATTATTAGTGATTTCAACTATATAGCCTAAATTAGGATTTACATAGATTACTACCCTGAATAATTCAAACCGTGATACTCTGATGCATTTATTGATCAAGATGAGTTTATGTGTTAGTATAACACATAAATGATTTGAATAAAAGAGGGAAGTTATGTTTACAATATGGAGGGAAGAAAGAAAGGGTATCAGCCTGAAGTTACCGTTGGGAAGAGTGGGTGGTAAACACCACATGTGACTAGAAGTCACTCTCACATCCATACGTAGGACCACAAGCCATCACTCTCCCTTGCATCCGTTGCACACATCCACTTGCATTGTCTCTTGCTGATTTCTCTATATAAAGAATGTATCCCACCTTTGTAAAATAGCTAATTCAATCTAAATACATAAACTTTTCTCATTCACTCATTTCATTATCATGAGTTAGCTTAATCTTATACTTGAATTCTCTTAGTTCTCTTATCATTCTCATAAATCTACATGGTATCAGAGCTACAAGTTCCTAAACCACTCTAAATCTCTTTCATTTCTTAAATCACTTCCGCTTACTAAATCTCAAAATTTCAACTCTTGTTCTTAAGTCAATAACTTCAAAATTCTCTTTTATATTCACTCATTCTCTTCTACTCACTTTCCATAAATTTCCATACACCATTCAGTACTTCAAATTCTCCATAAGAAATTTAAAGCTCATCCTATCTTCAAATCTTTGTCCATTGGACAAAATAATTCGGTTTGTGTAAAAATCTTCATTTCTCCACCAAACTATAACACCTATTTTCAATTTCAGCTTCTCCAAGCCACGGTCACCAAACCAAAATTTCTCAAAATATTTTTGAGCACTATCCGAGAGCTGTTTGAAGAAAAATGGAGAACTTCACAAAGCTACAAGTTCCTTTAGTACTCAAAGGGGGAAACTATCTCACTTGGGCAAGAACAACAAAGACATATATAGGAGGGAGAGGATATTGGGGCCATGTAGAAGCCACCAAGGAAGACATGAAAGTCTTGGAGAAAGAAAAAGAAGGAGTTGAAGAACTATCAATCGAGGAAAAGAAATGGGTGCAAGATGATCAATTGGTTCTTGCTGCACTTCAAAGCTCTCTAGAGTTATCTATTCTTGAAGGGTACTCCTATTGTGAGACGGCAAAAGAGCTTTGGAAAACACTCAAGCAAGTGTTCGGCGATGTGACAAACTTCACAAAGGTTTTTGAAATCAAGAAAGCCATTAATGATTTACACCAAGGAGAGATGGACTTCACCACACACTTTGGAAAGTTTAGATAATTGTGGGCTGAGATATAGATGCTTAGACCAGCCACAATTGATGCTAAAGTGCTTAATGAAAGAAGAGAACAAGACAATGTCCTCAGTCTTCTACTCACCTTAAGTCTGGCTTACAATAGCCTCATCAAGCACATCTTAAGAGATGTTAAGCTACCAAGTCTTGAAGAGATTTGTTCAAAGATTCAAAAGGAGCAAGGCTCATATGGGCTGTTCACTAAGGGGGAGCTTCCAATGGCCAACAAGGCGTACAGACCCGAAGAAAGAGGAGGAGGAACATTTCAAGGCAATTGTGATCATTGTAAGAAACCGGGGCACAAGAAGAGCCAATGTTGGTTTCTTTATCCTCATCTAAGACCAACAAACAATAGGAACAAAAATAACAACCGGTCAAGCAACAACCACTACCCGAGAGCAAAATTTGAGGGAGAGCCGAGTAGTTCCACACCAAGGTTGGAAGAGTCCCATGAAGATGGCTGATTTGGAGTCTCTTATTCAATCAATCACCGTCAAGCAAAACAACTCCGGTATCTCTTTCTTTTCTCAAAAGCCTAGTGATTATCTTCTGGTTGATTTGGGTGCTAGCCATCACATGATTAGTAAGTCTAAATTATTCAATGAAATTAAACCAACACTAGGTAATGTTGTTATTGCTAATGGAGATAAAATACCAATTGAGGGGATTGGTTGTCATGATACCAAACTGGGCTATTTGGCTAGTTATGAGAGTTTCTGGGCCCATGAGATTGTTGAGATAATCTCGTGAGTCGTATGTGATCTGATGATCACTTTCTTAAAAACCTTAGCAAGGAAAACCACATGGGAAAAACCTTACCAAGGGAAAAAGAGTGTGATCACGATGATCGTTTGATGAAATGTTCATCGTGGGTCCTTAGTTCTCGATGGAACTAAGCCATGTGACTGGACCTACGGGACGCTATGTTGCTAGGTGAGCTAAGTTAGCTCGCGTAGTGTGATCTGAACACTCTTGCGGGCCATACTTGATACTTAGCTCGCGGATTGAAATGTAAGAAATGTCGCGGGCCATGCCTGAGACTAAGCCCGCGAACATTTGAAGAGAAACTTGTCTTGCGGGCCACGCTAAAGACGTAACCCGCGGATGACGATCTTGAGCTTACCCTGCGGGCCATGGTAAGGACGTATCCCGCGAGCTATGACGTTGAGATTGCCCCGCGGGCCACGGTAAAGGTGTAGCTCGCGGGCTGTGACATCGAACTTGCCCCGCGGGGCACAGTAATGATGTACCCCACGGGCCACATTAAGGATGTAGCCCGCGGGTTGTGATGTCGAGCTTGCCCCATGGGCCACGGTAAGGATGTATCCCGCAGGCTGTGACGTCGAGTTCGTCCCGCGGGCCACGGTAAGGATGTAGCCGGCGGGTTGTTACGTCGAGCTCGTCCTGCGGGCCACGGTAAGGACGTAGCCCGCGGGTGATGGTTGTGAACTGGTCCCGCGGGCCACGATCGAGACTTTGCCCGCGGGTGATTGTCTTGATATCTTCGTTCGATCCTTTGCGGGTCCATTTCATGTCTGGACGTTCAATTGATCATACAGAGATCGAATTGGCTTGCCTAAGAATGTTTGGGACCCGCAATGGGACTTGGCTAGCACATTGCTTGGTGAAGTCGGTCGGGACCCACTGTGAGACTTAGCTAGCACATTGCTTGGTGAGGTTTTGACCGGGACCCACCAACCAAATGTCCATAGAGTAAGCTTGATAGCTCGCCGTGAGAGTTTATAGAAGGTCTGGCCCACATAACAAGCCAAGGGACTTGTCCCGCGAGCCAAATGTCTTGCATGGCCCGCGGGGTAGTCCATGACCGTGGTCCACGGGCCTTGTCGATTGCGTAGCCCGCGGGACGTTTGTGTGAGCTTGTCCGCGGCCCATGTTCGTTACTTGGCTCGCGGGACAAGCCTAAGAGCTTTCTCCGCGGGCCAAGTTTGATCCATGTCTTGTTATATGCATTGTCGGTCGTGGGACCCTCGGTGACCTATGCTTGACTGTGTCATTACCAATCGATAGTCCATGATTGTAATGCTCAATGGTGTGGACATATGACCAGCTCGTGGGCCGTAGTAGTGTTTTGTGGCAAACACTTAACCGTTTTATGCTATCAATCTTCAGGGGTGGAATCCGACCCCCACAGTGTCTAGTATTTTGTGAAAAATCAAAATATACTTGGATTGCTTTGCTCCCTAGAAAGGATTGTGTGTTTGTAGTATTCCAAAATTTCCAAAACTATGTGACTAACCAATACAATGCTAAAATCAAAGTTTTGAGATCAGATAATGGGGGAGAGTATACAAGCAAATCTTCCAAGCACACCTAACAAAATATGGGATCATTCATCAAACTACATGTCCATACACACCACAACAAAATGGAGTTGTGGAAAGGAAACCATGCATTGGGGAGATGAGGTCATGACATCTTGCTACTTGATCAATCGGACCCCTACCAAAATCTTGGAGGATTTATCTCCACTTGAGGTATTAAACAAGACTAAAACCATTTATTGATCACTTACGTGTTTTCGGTTGTGTATGTTTTATTTTGAAACAAGGAGGACCCAAAGATAAACTTGATGCAAGGAGTATAAAGGGAGTGTTTCTCGGGTACTCAACAACACAAAAAGGCTACAAGTGCTTTGATCCTACAACCAACCGAACGTATGTATCAAGGGATGTGAAATTCTTTGAGGAACAAAACTATCAGTTCAAGAAATATTGGGAAAATCTCAAGGATGTCTCAAGAACAACATCATATCAAAGTAGGAGCTTAAGATACATTAAGTAAGAAAGTTTACTTCAATGCAACAGCGGTAGCTCACCCAATTCAATCGGTGTGTTCTCTTGACCTTCTACCCGAGGAGCACCGATATTTCTTTGGTAAAGTTGAAGACAATTATGTTCCAGAAAGCTTTGAAGAAGCTATGGCTCTTGAGGTGTGGAACAATGCGGTTAAAGATGAAGTAGGAGCCATGATCCGCAATCATACATGGGATGAAGGAGACTTACCAAAAGGCAAGAGATGTTTGAGCTCCAAGTGGGTGTTCACAATCAAATATAAGAGTAATGGAGAGATAGAACGGCACAAGGAAACACTTGTAGCAAGGGGATTTACTCAAACTTATGGAGAGGGTTACACGGGTACATTTTCACCCGTGGCTAAGCAACATACCGTGAAGGTGGTTCTCTCAATTGCTACTAATCTTGATTAGGATCTTTGGCAAATAGATGTCAAAAATGCATTTCTACAAGGAGAGCTTGAAGAAGAAGTATACATGACTCCTCAACCGGGCTTAGAAGACTCGGTTTCACAAGGCAAAGTGCTTAGGCTAAGGAAGCTATTTATGGTCTTAAGCAATCACCAAGAGCTTGGTACCATAAGCTAAGCACAATGCTCAAAGAGAATGGGTTCAAGAAATCCGAGGCCGACCATACATTGTTCACAATTAAAAGTGATCAAGGACTTATGGTGGTTCTTGTATATGTGGATGATTTGATCATCACGGAAGACAATAAGGAAGATATCCAAAACATCAAAAACTATTTACATTCGGCTTTTGACATTAAATATCTTGGTGCTCTTAAATATTTTCTAGGTATTGAAGTGTGTTGATCCAAGGAGGGATTATTTATCTCACAAAGGAAATACACACTTGATCTCCTCACACTCACGGGAACGCTTGGTGCCAAGGCTGCTAAAACACCACTTGAGTCAGGTTACAAGGTCACTCGAAGGGGGAGAATAATGATAAACCATACAAGGATGCAAATCAATATAGAAGAATGATGGGCAAGCTTATCTATCTCACATACACTAGGCCGGATATCTCCTATGCGGTGAACCAAGTTAGTCAACATGTGAAGGAGCCCACGGTGTATCATTGGAGCATTAGGGAGAGGATCCTTAAGTACTTAAAGGGAACCCTGGGTCAAGGCATTTGGATGGGGAAGAATGCAAATACCGAGATAGTAGGATATTGTGATGCGGATAGGGCCGGTGATCGAGTTGATAGGAGATCAACAACCGGGTATTGTACATTTGTGTGAGGAAATTTGGTAACATGGAAAACAAAAAAGCAAAAGGTTGTCCCAAGTTCTAGTTCAGAGGCCGAGTATAGAGCAATGAGGAAGCTCACAGACGAATTAGTTTGGTTGAAGGTGAAAGAACTAAATTGTGTCTAGCTTTCAAAGCCTTTCGCTATCCAC
>OVAP01008422.1:0-11298 GCA_900406295.1 Aurinia saxatilis
CTTTATTTATATTTATTATTCTGATAAAGTCATATTATTATTATAACAGTGAATATATTTTTGTTCCTCTTAATTATTTTTTTAAAAAGGTAACGCACCAAAAATTTGTTCAATAAAATAATTAACAGGAGAAGTCGTGCTTGTGACCATGATCGACGTTCATATAAGTTCATTAATTCTGTGTTGAAAGCAGAAATTCCAAAAAGATTAAAACCAAATACCAAGATCAAGAATATAGGGTCTAGATCACAAAGTTTGGTTTTATTTTATTCATACGTATGTATGTGTAACGAAATGTTATTCATTTGGGTCAACAGATGTTTTTAATAGATTCAAAGGGGACAATGGAGAATTTAAGGAATGTCTAGCCAAAGATGCTAAGGGGATCCTTAGCTTGTACGAAGCTGCAAACATGGGGACGACAACAGATTATATATTAGATGAAGCCTTGAGCTTCACATTGAGTTACTTGGAATCGTTGGCTGCAAGTGGAACTTGCAAACCTAATCTCACAAGGTATATACAATATGCTTTGGACCTACCGCAACATAAGAACGTGGAGATATTTGTCGCAAAGGAATATATCCAATTCTATGAACAAGAAGAAGGTTGCGACAAGACGTTACTAAAGTTTGCCAAGATTAACTTCAAATTCCTACAGCTACTTTACCTTCAAGAACTCAAAGTCCTCTCAGGGTATGTAATTAATTTCCTTGCTAGCATTTAGTATATCTACATTTTTTAGGAGCTTGACATAATTCTAATGTCTCTGGGTGCAAGATGGTACAAGGAACAACACTTTGAATCAAAGTTGCCACCTTACTACAGAGACAGATTGCCGGAAATGTATCTCGCTACGTTAGCATCCATGAATCCAAAATACTCACGACTGAGGGCTATGCTAACTAAACTGTACACGATTCAAATGTTTCTAGATGATACATGTGATAGATATGCTTCTCTTCCTGAGGTTGAAAGCTTCGCCAATACCCTCGAAAGGTACTTTGAAATGGGTGAACCCGAAAACCTTAGCTTTAATTGACTATTATTACATTGCCGGAAGAAAAAAATGATGACGATTATATATACATATTGCTAATGTAGGTGGGATCGTGATGAACATGCCATGGATGGACTACCACATCATATAAAACATGTGGCTAGATTTATATTTGATACATTCGAAGAGTATGAAAGAGAAGTAGTGTTGGAATTAGGAGGACCTTACATCTTAGAAGCTACAATTGAAGACGTGAGCGATTAAAATTGTGGTAGATAGTAAGAGTACATATTTTTATACAACATTTTTGAGTCATTGCAGTGCAAAGGAATGATGAGAGCCAACCTTCAGCTCGCCAAATGGGCCAGCGTGGGCCACATACCTAGCTTTGATGAGTACCTAGATGTTGCTGTACTCGAGATCGGTGTAGACTTTGCCTGTACAGGTCTTTTGATGGCTTTGGATCAAAATATTCGCAAGAAAGAGGCTCATGAGTGGTTGAAATCTAGACACAAACTCACTAGAGCAATAGCTATAAAAGCAAAAGTGCCGAATGATATGTATGGCTATGAGGTAGGAAAAAGATTTCAAACTTTCATTTAATCTTTATGTTTAACGTTTGATTAATCAAGTGCCATGATTAGGATGACATGAGCAGAGGATATGTCAAGAACTCGATCAACTGCTATAAGAAGCAATATGGAGTGTCCACAGAAGAAGCCTTTAGAAAGCTTCGTGAATTGGTTGAAGACTGTGATAAGCTGATGAACAAGGAGTTTTTGAAGCCAATCAATGTGCCAAAAGAGGTTCCAAAGGTAGTACTCCTCGATCTTTTACGGACGATCAATGTTTGTTACAACAAGGGAGATGGATATACCTTTCCCGATAAACATTTCAAGAGACTTGTCACGTCTATGTTCATTGATCTAGTGTGAGGAATCTGTTAATCCAATTTACTTCTTGTTTTCCTTCTCGGTTTGTATTGTTGTACATATTTGTCTTTTAGTATAACAAGTTTTTTGGTGTTTTTTCATGTGTTGTTCTCCAAGTTAAGCTTTTGCTTTGTGTTGCTTTCTTTTTTTCTTGCAATGTTTTCTCCTATCAGACTTTGATTTGAAATTCTTTGTTCCCTTAGTGCCCGAGTATGTTTTTTAAAAAATTCTATGGAGTTACGAAGACTTGGACTGACAATTTTACTCCGCTTCTTGATATTGAGTTATTTGTTGTTGATTCCTGGTTGGCCGTACAACTACATGTCCTATAATAAAACGTACTCAAGTTACTGCCTCCCATCTTCAAGAACTAGAGTCATGAGTTCAGCTACTTGGCTTGAGCCCTCCAGGACATCGATCCAGACGGGATTTCTCATCAAGTCTTCCTATCCGTTCAAGTCTGCACACATAAAAATGACCACATTTTGCTGCTCTGAGTTCTCTCTAAGCAAGCACGGAAGCTGGTCAAGGTGCCCCTTGGGTATCCGAGCAACCTTTATGTTCATAAACATTTCTCGACTGGTTATTGACTTTTTCACCATGGTGCTCGAGATTACTAAACTCAGTCAACCGCTTTCCACCTTTGCAAGGAAGAGAACCATAGACTAACCCCGGCTACAGAACAAACACAGATATTTGAAAAGGAGAAAGCTGAAAAGAGTAGAAAGCCATCATGGCTAAACTGTTCTGTTGAGGAGGAGGTGACACAAGAAGTAGGAGCTGAAGCAGAACATTGGATTGAAACATAATAGAAACTAAAGCATACAGAACATTGTATTATAACGTAAAATATTAGAAATGTCATTTAAGAAAAGCTACTGTTTTGTCGTTCATTGCCAAACATAACTAAAACTACCGGCAAAAATTTGAAGATTGTACACATTCACCGACGAGAAATCAATATCTTGACAGATCAAAAGTAAACAGAGAAGAAGAAATCACATTCTCTAGTTTCATACCATCTCTTAGGCGGTCATAGGATATTCAAAGACGACATCTCTGCCGGTAAGCTTCTTGTAAACAGCAGAAAAAGCCTCAAGCTTGTACTCTGTATTGTTCCTCTCTTTTGGCTCCAAGAAGACCTTCAAAAACAGAAATTCCGTTAGTTACAATTGACAGAAACTTAACAAAAAAGTCTTCCTGGAGAGTGCAATGATCTTTGCATTTAACTTACCTTCATGATTTTGGTACCGTCGAGTCTGTACCTGGTGCGCTTTCCAACAATCTCTGCGGGTAAGACCACATCATCAAGAATGGCTTCATGCACCGAGGTCAGAGTACGGTTACGTGGTCTCTTTGCAGCTGAGCCCTTCTTGGGTGGCCTCACAATCCTCCTTGTAGCAATGAGGATCACATCCTGAGAACAGGACAAGACGAAAAAAAAAACATCAAGAAGCTAATAGACCGAGCTCGGAGCAAGTAAATCAAACCACAATGAATGGACAACCCACTAAACCTCAAAACTGAAACAGAAAAAATCTCTTCTTAGTATAACCAGAGAATATAATCCATTCCATACCAAAGACGATCTCGAGTGGCTTCAATCATTGTTATCATCCAATAAAACAAGAATCAATCAAGCGACACAATGAAACACTACTGGGCACAATAGAGGTTAAAAAGAATCACCTTTCCACTGAACTTCTTCTCAAGTTCACGAACAAGTCTAACATGGATTTTCCTGAAAGCTTTTCTCAATCTGTAAGGAACATTGATAACAATCGCCTTGCGTCCTCCAGATACATCAACTTGACTACATAAAAAGGAGAAGAGATTCGATTGAAGTTATTTTCAATTCCAAGATAAATGTAGACCAAATCAATGAATCATTAAAGAAATTTTCCACTCACACGGCCGAGTTGACGTATAAATCTTTCAGCTCACTTTTCAACTCCTGGTTGATGTTCTCCAAATCAAAGAAAGCCTAAAGAAAGTAAACAGAGTATCAAAAACTCTAAACTTTTCACCAATTCTAAGGGAAAAAAGTAAAGAACAAATGAACATTAAGGATCAAACCTGAGCCACTTGCTCATCCAATTCAGAAAGCTCTACACCCTTGTCCTTGTGAATCTTATGCTGTGCTGAAAACATCTTTTCTGAGAAGCGAACAAACATTTCAATATACAACAACAAAAAATGCCCTTAAGAAGAGATTCAATTGCAAATCATCTAACACCAATACCATTGAAGAATCATATCAAATAACACTAAACGCGAACAACAACAACTAAAAATCATCGTACGTGTTCTGTTTCACCGATCAATGCAACAATCAAAATTTAAAATTTATTGAATTTTGTGAGAAACCAAGATCCAATAACATAAGAAAAAACCAAGCTGAACAAAAGATTCATCCGAATGAAACGCACCTCTAAGCAGACACTGAAGCTAATCCGTAAGAAAAAACCCTAGAGCTCGAGGAAGAGAGTAAAGAGACAATATAAAGGATGATCCAACGGTCACAAACCGCTAGATAAAAATGTACGGCTACGATTATAAATGAGTTAAAAACTATTTGATCGAATCACAGCCGTACAATGCATCTGACGTGGTTCAACTACAACAAAACCACGTATTTGCTCACGTGTTACTCATCGTATCTTATCATTACCTCGAGAGAAGAGACCAAACCGGAGATCTTTTACCGCCGTCGTCTCACTTTCTCCGCTTCTCCTCCTGTTCTGTCTCTTTTCCATAAAATCTCTATGAACAGATAGCTCAAAACCGTTAATTAGTTAGTCTTTCAAGGTGGGTTTTGTTGAGATAACTTCAACTCTTGAGTAATTTTGAGAATCTTGATCAGTTATTTGTTGAAACTTGAACTGTAGTTAATCTCTGTAGTTTTGCTGATTGTAGTTGTTTAGACAATCTTCTAGTATGTCGAGTAAAACAAGGGATGTGTTAGAAGGTCTGGTTAAAGATACTTCACTTAAATGGTTACTTGGGAAGCAAAGTTCTTTCGATGAAGAAATCGATGAGATTGAGAATTCTCCATCTTCTGGATCCAATTGGATACCTGAGCTTTCTCCAGTTGCAAATGTGGTTATCCGCAGATGTTCAAAGTAAGAGTTTTCTAATTTTTTGGCTTAAGATTAGATAGATTTTGATAAAGAGTAGTTTTTTTATGATGCAGGATACTTGGTGTTTCAGTAAGTGAGATGCAAGATAGTTTTAACCAGGAGGCGTCTCAATCTGTAAAGCAGCCTTTAACGTATGCAAGAAACTTCCTAGAGTATTGTTGTTTCAGGGCACTTGCACTCTCTGTGGGTGTAACAGGTCATTTAGCCGATAGAATGTTTCGGCGTTTAACTTTTGATATGATGGTTGCTTGGGAGGTTCCTTCTGCTGCTAGCCAGGCATTGCTCAGTGTAAGCCACTTTGAGTTTTGTGTTATTGTTTTGTTGAGTTAAAGGCCGAGAATTCTCATATTTCAAACATGGAAGCAGGTAGATGAAGATCCGACTGTTGGTTTAGAAGCCTTCTCTCGGATAGCTCCAGCAATTCCGGTAATAGCTGATGTTATCATATGCGAAAATTTGTTTGGGGTGTTGACTTCTTCATCAAATGGTGTTCGGCTACACTTCTCAGTTTATGACAAATACTTGTATGGACTTGAAAGGTATAGAAAATTTTCTATCTTTATAAACATTTTACACAAACAAAATAGTTGAATTCTGAAGCTTATCTATGTGGAATCACTTTCTAGAGCGATAAAGAAGATGAAGAGCCAGTCCGAATCATCTCTGCTTTCCGGTGTTCGATCAAAGGGAGAAAAAATTCTTGAAATTGATGGGACAGTTACTACACAACCAGTTCTTGAACATATTGGAATATCGACATGGCCAGGTATGTTCTCCTCTGCAGTATCACAAGGTTTGGTAATTTGGTATGTTTGTCTCTATCTGTTCAATTGAATATTGTTAAATGCAGGTCGCTTGATTCTGACTGACCATTCACTCTACTTTGAGGCTATAAAGGTCGTGTCATTCGACACACCAAAGCGTTATAGCCTATGTGAAGATCTGAAACAAGTCATTAAACCCGAGTTAACCGGTCCTTGGGGCACTCGGCTCTTTGATAAGGCTGTCTCATACAAGTCTATTTCTCTGTAAGTAATGGTTTTGTTACAATTTTTTCGTACTTTTGTGTCAATTTCTTACCTTACTGATTTGGTTCCATTTTGCAATTTTTGTAGACCAGAACCAGTAGTCATTGAATTCCCCGAGCTCAAGGGCCACATGCGAAGAGATTACTGGCTTGCTATAATCCTAGAGGTATTCTACGTTCATAAATACATAAACAAGTTCAAGATCAACACTGGTGTGGGGAAAGATGAAGCTATCTCAAAAGCTGTGTTGGGCATTTTACGTGTGCAAGCTATTCAAGAACTCGGTTTAACAACCCCTGTGCGTTATGAGAATCTTCTCCCGTTCAATCTCTGTGATCAGCTTCCTGGTGGAGATCTTATTCTGGAGACACTTGCAGAGATGTCTGGTTCGAGAGTGCTCGACCGGACAAACAAAGGCAAAGACATAGGTAACAACATTATTTACATATTCACAATCTACATTTCCTGATCTTACTGTTCATCAATCTTTTTTAACAGGGACATTGCAGTCCATCTCGGCCTCAGATATGGTTTCGCAATTGGGTTTGGTGTTTGGAGCAACAAGTCCAAGAAATAGTAGTAATCTTGTGGTAGGTGAAGTGGTGGTTGGAGATGTGAATCCACTGGAAAGAGCCGTTAAGCAGTCAAGAAAGAACTACGAGAAAGTTGTTCTTGCGCAAGAGACAGTTAATGGAGTTAAAGTCGATGGAATTGACACCAATTTAGCAGTCATGAAGGTCAAAGAACAGAGCCATTCGAGCAAGTTGCATTTCCTTAATAGGTTTTTGACACGGGTTTGTTTTGCAGGAACTGCTACTTCCAGTTATGGAAATCGGGAATTGGCTTTTGTCCATAGCGTATTGGGACAATCCATTGAAGTCTTTTGTGTTCTGTCTCTTCTCCACTTTCATAATTTATAGGTGGCATACTGAGGATGTTTATTTGCTTTTGTTGATCACAATTGTCTTCAGTCTTTTCTTTTTCGGGTTTTGATTGGTCTTTTGTTTTAGGGAATGGCTTGGCTATGTTCTTGCGGCTGTGTCTCTCTTTTTTGCGAGTTTTATGGCTCTCACGAGAAGTTTCAACAGTAGAGAGAAAGTAATGATCGAGCTGAAAGTTATTGCACCTCCTCCCATGAACACAATGGAACAGCTTTTAGCAGTTCAAAATGCGATTTCACACCTTGAACAGATAATCCAAGATGCAAACATCGTTCTACTTAAGTTTCGAGCTTTATCATTCTCTCTTTTCCCACAGGTCTGTCTCTCTCTCCTTCCTATATAATTCACTCATTTTTAGTGTCATTGAGAACGTAGTTATTAGTGTTTCTGCAACCGCATTAATGTGTGAAAACAAAAAATACAGGCGAGTGAGAAGTTTGTGATTGCGATTGTTATCGCTGCAATGATGATATTATTGTTGCCTAGCAACGTCTTGCTGCTGGTGGTGTTTCTTGAACTGTTCACAAGATACTCGCCACCGCGTAGAGAAAGCACGGAACGACTGATGAGGCGGATTAAAGAGTGGTGGTTTAGTATACCAGCTGCGCCGGTGGTTCTCGAACAGAACAAAGATGACAACAAGAAAACCAAGTAAAAATGTAAAAAATCGCAAAAATGTGTGACNTCGCAAAACTGTGAACGTGTAATTAGTTCGTTACAAATGTGGATATATTTACATGTACATCATATAATATGTATGCTTTGTACTATTTAGTAGAATAGTGTATTGATCAGAGTAAATTTGTTAAACCGAAATCTGTTTTTTTATGCTAACATGTACGGTATCATTTGAGTTGAGATTTCGGTAAATGTAAATGAAAAAGATAGGATAATAATAAGTGTCTAAGTTAGTTAAGCCATGGATATCGCCAAAGACTTTAGTAGGAATGTTGAGATGAAGAACTCTTGGTTCTTCAGACCTGCAATATTAAAATAACCTACAAACCAAACATGGTTAGTGAAGGAAGCTGAGAAAGTATGTAGAAATATATTTATACTATTTTTTGGAGGTTGTAAATCTCAAATCTTTCAGTTCCATCACTATTGTCGAAAGCATCTGTTACAATTGGTAAGTTGGCAAAAACACAATCTAATCCCTCCGAACTTTCACTCGAACTGATATCAGCCACGTAAAAATTGTCAAGCAATATCCGAGAATAAAATTAAATCAACTGTAAAAATTTCGTAATGTATATGAACTATAAGAAAACGGAATCTACAGATTTCAGGATTACCTTTTGTAGATCCACCATACACATATATATGGTTTCCAAACGATGCAGCATGCAACATGACAATAACGTAGAGTGACTTTAATGTGATTTTGGCTGCCTTGACTAGAAACCTCCAGTTATAATCCAAACATCCTTACCATATATGCTACTGGTCACGGCAGCCAAAATCATAATCACGTCAAGCTACATTATCGTCATGCTACATGTTGCACCGTTTGGAGACCACATATATGTGTACGGTGGATCTACAAAAGGTAATTCTGAAATCTGTAGATTTTGTCTTCTAACAGTTCATGAAAAGTTCCTAAATTTTGCCAGTTGATTTAATTTTATCTCGTGTATTGCTCGACGATTTCCGCGTGGGTGTTATCAACTTAAGCGAAAGTTCAGGGGAGATTGAATGGTGTTTTTGCCAACTCACCAATGGTAGAAAATGCTTTCTACAGCTGTCGTGGAACTGAAATATTTGAGATTGGCAGCCCGCAAAAAAATGGTATAAATATTTTTCTGCATATCTTCTCATCTTTCTTCACTAACAATGTTTGCTTTGCAGGTTATTTCAACATTGCTGAGACCAAAGCATTGGAAGTGCTGCCAGAAATATAATTAGTGTATAGCAAGTATCTTACTGATGCATGCTGGTATCTCGGGCAATAAGGCATGTCGAGAAGAGGAATCCACACCGACTTACCCATTATGCACTTGCATCCCATAAGTATCTCCCAGTGGCTGCGGAGGAGCCCATAGCTTTGCTAGTTTACTATAACAACTTATTTTTATTTCCACTTTTTTATGGTTAAATTAATGTAACTTCTGTAAAACACTTGTTTATGCAATATGTTCATGGTTCATTATTTTAGTAAATGTAAATGAAAAGGGAGGGATAATAGTAAGTGTCTAAGATAGTAAAAGTAAATTAATTTTAGTAAATGGCTCAAGGAGAATATGAGCCAGAAAGTGACTAGATGGCAAACTAATTTCTTATCGTCTGGTGGTAAGGAAGTCTTATAAAAGGTTGTTACTCTGTCCCTACCTAGATACACAATGAACTGTTTCAGACTTCCAAAAAAGGTTTGTCAACAGATTGCATCAGAGATCTCAAATTTCTGGTGGAAGAACAGGAAATAAAAAAAAAGGATGCATTGGAAGAATTGGGATTACCTTAGCAAGTCAAAGAGTGAAGGAGTGGGTTTTAAAAGTACTGAAGCTTTCAATATAGCTCTGTTGGGAAATCAATTGTGGAGAATGTGGAGTATCCTGAAACTCTTATGCCCAGAATATACAAATGCATATATTTTGCTAAATTTGATCCACTAAATGCAGATTTAGATCCATACCATCTTTTGGCTGGAAAAGCATACACTCAGCTCAAGACCTAATAAGACAAAGAGCAAGAGTGAACATTGGTAATGGACCCTCTACCAAATACAGAAGGATCTTTGGATTGGAAGTAAGCCAACAAGAGCAGCACAAAGCACCAATATATTCCCACACCAAATCCGACATTGTCTTTCAAATACCATGATGGTGAGTAATCTATTGGTGGAAAATGGAAGAGAGTGGAACACACCTATGCTGGAAGCTCTTTTCACTTGAGATTACAAGGCAAAACATTAAAAGAATAAGACCAGGGGACAATCAAAGTAAAGATGGGATAGTGTGGAATTACTCAAAGCATGGTCAGTACACGGTCAAATTGCTTAATTGGTATTAATCAATATCATTAACAAAAGCCATACTGATCTAGAGTTCTTGAACCGAGCTATGATGCAATCTATCAACAATTTTGGCAACTAATTCCAGTCCAAAGATGCAACATTTCATTTTGAGGTGCCTAAGTGGCAACTTACTTGTGGCAAGCACATTGAAATACATACGTTTTTCTAAAGATGAATCACGACGCATAAGATGCCAAGGCAATGTAGGTTGACTTCAGCGATTTCCTCAGTTCCGCACCTCTAGCAGGAGAATGGCCAACTCACTGGCAGCAAACTTGCATAAAGTTCTCCAATATGACCAATGGTTAATAAAAGGAATCATTCAGGTACAAAGACTCCATGGATATTGTGGAGACTTTGGAAGAACATGAATCATTTAGTTTTTAAGGGATTCGAGTACCAAGTTATGCAAGTGATAGAACAAGCAAAAGAAGATAGTGAGGAATGGTTGCAGCGAAGTGGAATCAAATAAGAAAGAAGGCTCCATGAATCCCCTAAGTAAAGAGCTCCACAGATGGCGCCCCCACCCATAGGTTAGCTGAAATGTAACGTTGATGGTACGTGGACAAATGACTAAGAATGATGTGGAGTGGGATGGGAATTAATAGACCCTGTTGGAAGGGTAATATGGATGGGAACAAGGGCTATGCCAAAGTTGAAGTTTGTGCTTAAGGTAGAGGCTAAAGCCCTTCGATGGGCAATACAAAGGACTTCAGCTTTCGTAAATTTGTTAAACAGAAACCGACTCTTTTAATGTTAACATGTACAGTGTTATTTGAGTTGAGACTTCAGTAATTGTAAATAAAAAGGATAGGAAAATATTAAGTGTCTAAGATAGTTAAGCCATGGATACCGCCAAAGACTTTGATAGGAATGTTGAGCTGAAGAATTCTTGGTTCTTGTGCAATTATATTTCTGGCAGCACTTCAAGTCATTTGGTCTCAACAATGTTGAAATAACTTGCACACCAAACATGGTTAGTGAAGGAAGCTGAGAAGGTATGGAGAAAAATATTTGTACTATTTTTTGCATGTTGCCAATCTCAAATCCTTCAGTTTCACCACCAGTGTAGAAAACATCTTCTACAATTGGTAAGTTGACAAAAACACAATCCAATCCCTCCGAAATTTCACTCGAGCTGATATCAGCCACGCAAATATCGTCGAGCAATATCCGAGAATAAAACTAAATCAATGATATACCTCATATTTTACCGGTTTTATCTTAATAAATGTATAATTATT
>OVAP01008999.1:0-10339 GCA_900406295.1 Aurinia saxatilis
CATTATCACTCACAAACTGGTTCTCGGAGATCGGAATCGGAATCAAAACTTTATAGGCTCTGATGTGATCAGGTCTTTTGATATTGAGAAGTGATCTCAAATCCTTCTCTCGTCGAGGAGACGACGATAACGTCGAGGTTATCTATTTGTGAGTCAAAGATTTTTTTTTTTTAATGCTTTTTTCATAAATTTAAAGAACCAACAAAATGGCAACACGTAAGGGTTTTTGATGCCTTCAGAAGATTCTAAATTAAGAGGCGGTTTGCATATTTAGAGTCTGTCATTTTTATTTTTCATTTATTTTTCTTTCTTTTAGAAACAACAACCTCCTTAAACCCCCGTTGGACCTGCCCTCAATGTAAAGAACCACAATTGAAATGGGTAGGTGAAAATTGGAGTAAGTGACATTTACTATTTAGGTAATGATTGAAAAAAATGAATAATACAAATCACCATCATCTATAACATGACTGGTCCAGATTTCATGTACTAGAAAAATCTACTTTTATCATAGTTCATAGACTCTAGACTTTCTATCATTCACCAACAACAGTACCATTTGAATGTTATACTGTACCACTCTATGCTTAAGCTATGTTTTAGTAGTTTATCATATTATACAGAGTCAACTCATTAATGTTACGAATACAAGTTGTCGAATGTTACGAATACAAGGATCTAGGCAGCCCACAGTTTTGGGCCGGTCATGATGGACCACAAGTAACATAACTGGTCAAAAACCTCGTGAATAAACTATCAACTTATTCATTTATTGTTGTTATTTTCGATTAAAATGATAGAATAAGCTATCAACTTATTTCTAGCAAACATCAAAATACATGGATGGTCACATGAAAACTTAACTCTCAAAAGATAAACCGATAAACGTGCTTCTAAGTGTATATATATATCGTCTCAGACATCACTTCACAGAGCTGCAAAATCCACAGATAAAAAATATGAAGATGAATCAAGATTTCAATGCTCAAACTCATTAGTTTCAAGAATGAGCAAAAAAGAAGAGGTTACTTGTAAATGAAGGCAGCGATTCCTAGGAGTATACATAAGAGGATGATGTCAATGCAGAAGTTGCGGCTGGACCTCATCTGGAACCAAACAGAAAACAGTGAGTTTTCAATCAAATAAGTAATATTTTAATCTCGCTCTCAGAGTAATATGTGTGTAGTATGTTATTACCTTTGTCACGGTATCTTTGAGCCTCACATTGGTGCTTTTCAAATCAGTTGCGGCCTTGTCAATCTGAATGGTATAGACAAAATTAATACATAGTAAACTCGATCAAGGATAAGTGTAAACTAACCTTTGTATCAATTTCATCCATGAGTGGTTCTTGCCTATCCAGTTCCTGTGGTATTAGCAGTAATAGAATCAATAACCGAACCAGAAACTCAATGACAGTAAAAAGACATCGGTATCGAAAAAAACCTCGTTAATGTCCTGAGCCATATTCTTAAGTGTATCCAATCCTTCAGCTATAAAATCCAACCCTTGATCCTGCTTCCACAAACAGTTAATAACACTCTTTCTTCAAATATTAAACCAAATGATAAACACTTGCCTGTTTAACCCTTCTTATCTCATACTCTTGCTTAAACTTCTCAGACTCTTCACTTTGTTCAAAATACTCACTACCCATTCTGTTACCTAATATACAATCAACCAACTCTTCATTAACCAAAAACACAAACTTCACAATCCAAAATCCACTAATTACTAAACATCTATTACTCGAAACATTCGTATCGAATCTGATATTATTCGATGTCGAACTCGCCCAACCATTCCCAGGACCAGAAGCAACAGAGCCTTCTGGTATAGCCTCAATCTTATCTCTCAATACCAAAACCATCTCATTTCTTGCATCCATCTCTTCCTTTGTAACCCCTTTAACCTAAAAAATTAATCTCCTCCCATCAATCAAACGGTACAAATCAAAGAGATTCCAAAAATATCTTTTTTTAAAAAATAACTAAGACTCTATATGGTACCGACTCGGGAGCAAAGTATATTATATGGTCCCGATTATTTTTTAAAAGTAACTAAGATGTTTCGAACCTCCGCACAGACTGAGAAACAAAATATATTATATGGTCCCGTCACGAGAATCACTTAAACCCGAAAATNCATCTCCTCTCATCAATCAAACAGTACAAATCAAAGAGATTCCAAAAATATAATTTTTTAAAAATAACTAAGACTCTATATGGTACAGACTCGAGAGCATAGTATATTATATGGTCCCGATTATTTTTTAAAAATAACTAAGATGTTTCGGACCTCCGCACAGACTCATAAACAAAATATATTATATGGTCCCGTCACGAGAATCACTTAAACCCGAAAATAATTAAGACGTTCCGGACCTAAGCCCAACCTAAACCCATACATAACTCAGACTCACTACCAGAATATATTATATGGCCCCGTCACAAAAATCACTCGAACAGCCACTCGGATCCGAGAATAATTAAGACGTTCTGGATCTAAACCCGTACATGACTCGGACCCGCTGCCGAAATATGTTATATGGTCCCATCACAAAAATCATTGGAACAATCGAACATAATACAAATTAAAACCTTAAAATTAGGTTTAAAAATCAAGAAGGACCTTTTTGAGAGCAAGTCTTTGAAGTTTCGGGATTCCGTCGAGTAATCGAGCTTTCGTTCTCCGAATCTCGGCGTTCATAGCTACAGCTCTAGCTCGATTCGTCTCCGATGACATGTCCTCCGATTTCTATAATAATAAAAAACAATTACAATATAACCAAAAATATAAATCTAGAATAATCGATCGTGTTACCTGAAGAACAGTTTCGAGAGCAGATTCAACGGCGGAGTGAAGACGAGAGAAAGCATCATCGTCGCCGGAGAATTTAGCGACTTCTCTCTGTTTATCGATATCGTATTTCTCGTATTTTTTGCAGATTGTATCCACTCTCGTGATCAAATCTATCACTCCCATCTTCTTCTTTCTTCTTCCCGAAAATGAAGATTCTTCGTTTTGAAAATGTGATCAAAAGCAGTTACAGAGGATGTTACACGTGGCGTGTTGTGATTTGTTGTTTATAAACTTAGGATTATTTTGGTTGACCAAGAATAAATAACTTTGGATTGTTTTCTTTATTAAGTCAAAATTGTTTGATTCTGTAGTGTTTATTGCTTATTGGTCAATAAATATTTATGGACTCTAGTCAATGCTTCTAATTTTGTTTGTTTTTTCAGTTAAAAATTAAGAAGAAGAGCAATGAGTAATGTTTTTTCACTTTTATAAATTTCTAAGTTAAATATCATCAATAAAAAATATATATATATTTGATTTCAGCTGTTTTATTTAAAATATTTTTTCCATGCATAAGGAATTCTTTTAATTAAATTCTAATGAGAAATTTACATATTATTTTTGCTTTTATTTCCCATTTGGTTTGCTTTATGTAGATTTGAGCACTCTCATTATCTCCCAAAACTATTATAGCAAAATCTCAAATATTCCCACCACAAAATCACTAATTGAGCAGACATTTGAACAAGAAAATGATGAACTTTATTTTAATTTATTTCGAATATATAACATAAACATACTTATGTTTTACAATATTCAGCATTAACATAAACACAAACATTTTTTACTTTGAATAGTCTTTTTTTTTTCTCTTCATCAAACCAAATTAATTAGTCCACTGAGACTGGCTTCATTGCTTCTGCTTCCTTTCTCAGCTCATCAAACAGAACAGAGGACAAGTATCTCTCTCCAAAGCTCGCATGAATCGTCTGTTAAACCAAACACATTCCAATCAAATCATAAACACATACATCACAAACAAAACTCAAGAACAGTTTTTGTTGTTGTGTTTCTCCTTTACTTACCACAATGAGTTTGCCTTTATTCTCTGGCATTTTCGCCAATCTAAGCGCTGCCACGGTGTTAGCTCCCGATGATATTCCAACCTACAAGTTAAGTTTCCATTGTTTAGAATCCAAGAAACTTGTTATCTCATTAATATTCAAGAACACTTACCATGAGACCTTCTTTCAATGCTAATTCTCTAGCCATCTTTATAGCATCCTCACTAGTAACCTGTTCCAATCAGGCATGTATTCTCAGAACATGAACTTGTAAAAATTGACTGACACAATACGAAAAAAAGATACATTACCTCAAGAACACTCTCCATGACATCCATATCCAAGATATCTGGTTTGAATCCAACTCCATTGCCTGTGATAGCATGTGGACCTAATACAATGTTCAAAAATGTAACATTAGTAACCGCAAAAACTAGGATCTTCTAAGAGGAACCGAATAACGAATAAAGGTGTAAAGATTCAATATTTCTAATTCACCTGGTTTGCCACCATTGAGTATATTGCTTTCAGCAGGCTCAACTCCATATATCTACAATTCAAACAAAAAATTAGTGAACACAACCAATCTGTATTTCGATATATACAAGATACAGTCAGAGAACTTAAAATAACATTCACCTTGACATTGGGGTTCTTAGACTTAAGATACTGTCCAACACCAGAGACTGTACCTCCACTCCCAATTCCCATCACAAATATATCAACATTCCCAAGAGTATCCTCCCAAATCTCAGGACCAGTAGTATCAAAATGAATCTGCATCATCAACACTCCAAACATCATCTCAAAGATTCCAATCCAATACTCTAAAATGTAACTTTAACTCTTTACTTACCTTAGTGTTTGCTGGATTAGCAAACTGCTGCAACATAAACGCATCAGGAGTATTCTCAAGAAGATCATAAGCTTTCTTAACTGTACCACCCATTCCTTTAGCTGGATCAGTCAAAACCAGCTCAGCACCAAATGATCTCATTGTCACTCTCCTCTCCAAACTAGTATAAGACGGCATCGTCATTATGATCCTATACCCTTTCATAGCAGCAATAAAAGCCATACTAATCCCCATGTTCCCTGAAGTTGGCTCTATCAATACAGTCTGAAACAGAACCACCAATTCCAAGATTACAATACACCATTAATGTGAAGATCAAATAGGAATAAAAAAATGATTACTTTTCCAGGAGTGATAAGTTTTTTCTTCTCTGCATCTTCAACCATAGCTAGAGCTGGTCTGTATAAACAACCACAAACCAAAAAAAAAATTCTAACTTAAAAGCTCTTTGCATTAAAGATTCAAGAATTAGACAAAAGAGAACCTGTCTTTTATGCTACAAGTAGGTTGAAAATGTTCTTGCTTAGCTACAACAAAAGCTTCACACCCTTCAGTGACTTTGTTCAGAAACACCATTGGAGTTCTTCCAATAAGCTACAACAAACACAAAAACACAATCTTCATCAATCAACCAAACAAATTTTACTTAAAACCCAGATCAAGATTTGGTTTGTTAATTACCAGAGAAGCATCACGTTTGGATCTAGTTGCAGGATAATCTTTAGGCAATTCTCTGAGTCTTTCAGCAAATGAGTTAGCTCCATCGGTAGAGAAGAGCCTCCTCATGGTTTGGTTGATACATGGAATCGTTTCTCTCTTCAATAGCTTCTTTGAGAGAGTAGCCATTGTTGAGTCAATAGAGCAAAATCTGAAGGTTTTGTTTAGAGTAGAGAGTGAAAGGTGGAGAAGAAATGAAGAAGCAGAACAAAGATATATAAATGGGTTTTTGAGTAAAAGGACAAATTGAGTTTTGTCTTTTTGGTGATTGTGTAATGCTATTAGTATTGGGTTTATTACAAATTTGTAATATTTTGTTTAGATAATAATGTAATTAAATTTTGAAGTGAATATTCCTTGAATGTTAAGGTTTAGTTTTTGTTTTTTGTAGAACAGTATATTCTTTTCACATCTGAGTGAATTACCCCTTTTCCTATTTCTTATTTAAATTTCCTCTTCTAAATTATTTTGAATATATTTAAATCTGTTTTTTTTTCCAACATTTTTGAATATATTAAAATGTGTGTTTTTTTTGTCAACATTTTTGAATATATTAAAATGTGTTCGTGACCTATCTGATGAAAAATGAAAATTCATAATTTTAGAAAAAGATGTGACTGCATGTATTTTGGTTTATACTTTTGAGAAGTAAAATATGATTTTTATTCTATTATTTTATATGATTTTTTTATTTAATAGTGGCGTAAGTGAAGGGTAGTTGTCAGAACCAATCAAAACCGATATAAAGTAATAATTAATAAATAATACAAGTTGAGTGTTGGAAAATAATGTAAAGAAGACTATAATAAATTGGCGTAAGTGAACTGTTCTTGTCACTTTTTTTTTTTTTGTCACTTTTGTCAGAGTTTTCTACTGAAATTCATCATCTTTTCACGGACTGTAATGCATAAATTGTTTTCCGTTAAGGAATCTTCATGAATTGATGAAAAAAGTATGTGACAAATGGGAGACCATTATTATCATGGTGTATTTTGTCGTCTGTCTAGATTTTTAATATGGATTTAGGCTTGGTTGGTGACATTGGCACGTTTACTATACCAAGAACCAGCACTGAACCGGACCAATTTTGAAATCGAACCGGTTAGGTGAATAATTTATGAACCAGTAATGAATAATACAGAGTATACTGTATAAGTAACAAAACCCTAGCTAGGGTCTTAAAGCACTACCACATCGCCATGGAAACAATGAAGCAGGATGGACAAAACTCATTGTTGATGATCCCAAATGTTCTCATTATCGAGATACTCTCGAGGTTGACTCCAAAAGCTATAGGAAGATGTCGTTGCGTATCGAAGCTATGTGCCTCAATACTGGACCGTCCAGATTTCACCGAGCTCTTCCTCACAAGATGTTCTGTTTATCAGCCAAAGCTCTTGTTCGTTTGCAACACGAAACGTGAGTTGTTCTTATTCTCCTCTCCTCAGCCTCAAAATCCAGATGAGAACTCGAATGCCGTAACAGCCACGTATTACGTGAGTTTCCCACATGATTTGTCTTCTTTCCAGATTTGTTTCCCTTGTCTTGTTCATGGTTTGGTCGGTTTTCCACGTCGGATGGTTACAAACGGAACAGAGAAGAGTGTGTTGGAGATATGTAACCCTTGTACCGGACAGTTCTTGACCTTACCCAAAGTGAAGACAGAGAGAGCTGATGGTAGAATGTTTTTTGGGTATGATCCGGTTAAAAAACAGTACAAGGTTTTGTCCATGACATATGTGATTGGAGCAAGTTACTTGGTTTTTGAGGAGCATCAAGTTTTGACATTTGGAAAAGATCAACAACAACAACCTTCATGGAGAATGATCAAATGTTCTATACCACATTTTACTACAGATTTTGGGATATGCATCAATGGTGTTTTGTATTACAAGGCTTCGGTTGATGAGTCCTCAAACGATTCCTCGATAGTTTGCTTCGACTTGAGCTCCGAGAATTTCAACCTTATTCACCGAGAAATACGAAATGAAACTCTGATAAACTACAATGGTAAATTAGCTTCACTCACATCTGGAGGGTTGGACTATGTTCATCCAGGAAGTACAAGTATTGAGATGTGGGTTTTAGAAGATTTGGAAAAGCAAGAATGGTCCAAGCATGTATTCGAGCTTCCCGATTTATGGAATGATGCGTATATAGCTGGAGACCAAAGGTTAGACTTTGTTGGAGTGACTCAAACAAATGAAATTGTCTTGTCTCACAATGTGCTTTTCTCTGTTTTCTACTACAATATCGAGAGAAAGACAATCACAAGACTTGAAATCAGAGGCATGAGAGAGTTCAAGCGTCATGAAGTTGACATCTATTTAGACCATGTAGCTGTTGCGAGGCCTATGCAAACGTTATAGTATACACTCTCTAATGAGTGAAGTTCAAGAATCTTTTTACTAGATTTTATTTGTATGCATATGTTTTTCAAATTCGTTATCTATTGCTTTTAGGACAAAATGAAGGATTTATGCATTCAAATTTTTTGGGGGAATTTCTTCCTTGTTTGCAAAGATTACATTAGGCAAAGAACAGGGCACATGTAGATTACACACATTTCACAAAATGTAAAATTAACAATAGAAGCAACTAAGGACAAGACTACAGGACTTGATGTCTTGTTTTAACTTAGTTTCTGGACTTAAAGGGAATGGCTCTGATGACAATCTGGTGGTAAAGAGCAGCAAGTGCAGCTCCAATAAAGGGTCCAACCCAAAACACCCACTGAAAAAACACAAAAATCGTCAGAGAAAAAATGATCGAAAACCGAGTTTGAAAATGATTAACACAGTTTATGGAAAACTCACATGGTCGTCCCATGAATGGTCTTTGTTGTAGATGATTGCAGCTCCAAGACTTCTAGCTGGGTTGATACCAGTTCCAGTGATTGGGATGGTTGCTAAGTGAACCAAGAATACAGCAAACCCGATTGGGAGTGGTGCAAGAATCTACACAATTGTTACAAAAAACTCAAGCTGATAAGAATCAAACCCAACATGTAAACTATGTTCCATAGACTAGAAGAGCTATGGCCTAGTTACTTACAGGGACATGAGAGTCACGAGCGCTTCTCTTAGCATCAGTAGCTGAGAAGACGGTGTAAACAAGTACGAAGGTGCCAATGATCTCAGCTCCAAGACCACTTCCTAAAGTGTAACCATGAGCCACAGTGTTAGCTCCTCCTCCTAGAGCTTGGTATTGCTTAGGCTGGAACCCTTTAACCACACCAGCTCCACATATAGCTCCCAAGCATTGCATCACTATGTAGTACAGAGCTCTAGTAAGCGACAACTTCCTCGCTAAAAACAGACCAAAAGTAACAGCCGGATTGATATGTCCACCTGATAATTACATTAAAAAAAAAAAACAACATTTCAAGAATCATGGTCAGTCCAATATTTTCCAATACCACAACTTAGATATAAATTTTAGTACTAAAGGTTATGACTTACCCGAGATACCGGCTGTGCAGTAGACTAGAGCAAAGATCATACCACCAAACGCCCAAGCAATACCTTGAATTCCAACAGAAGCACACATGTTGGGTGCTCTTTTAACTCCCATGACAGTCAAAACAGTGATGTAGAGGAAGAGGAAAGTAGCGATAAACTCCGCAATACCGGCTCTCCAAAAGGACCATGAAGAAAGCTCACCAGGCTCAAAGAATGGAGCTGGTGGTGGCTCTTTGTAGTCTTTGTCACTTTGAGCTGATGTTCCTATGGGTTGTCTCTCTGGGAACTTGTTAGCTCCAACTCTAACATCTTCTTCTTTGCCTTCCATGTTTGATCACAAGAAACAGAGAAATGTTAACTTTGATTTTTGGTTTTGTTTTGTGAGTTTGAGAAACAGAGTGGTGATGAGTTTTATAGTTGGATGATAATGCAAAGAAATGGAGAAATAAAATAAAGATGATGATGAGATNTGAGTTTTATAGTTGGATGATAATGCAAAGAAATGGAGAAATAAAATAAAGATGATGATGAGATATTGACAACAACGTTATGGTTGTTAATGTTATCTTCATACTAATCATGCTGAGTATAATAATATGTGTAATTATTTGGTTTAGTGATAAATTATGCGTTCTGGACAGAGTTTCGAATGCTCCATTCCAGCTATTTTTGTAGTTTTATATAAGTGTTTAAAATAATTTAGATGTGCTTAGCAAGTGCTTAAAACAGAGTAAGATCAATGTCGATTGTTTTAAAAAATCCTCGTGATTTGTCATTAATCATTTGTTTAGTTACTAACTGCTACAAACACAACTTTTTTTTGTTTTGTTTTGTTAATACGAATTAAAAGAAAAATAAAGTCCAGCTGAGATGATCTGGCTATTACAAGGATAAGAACATGCACCATGCACCATGCACCATGCACCATGCACCATGCACTATGCACCACTTATCACATTCACTGTAATAATTGTGTAATTACTCTGGTCAATATAGTCTGATAAAAACAAAATTTGAATCGATTATTGTTATCAAATGACTGAATACAATTAATTACTTGCAAAGACTACAAATAAATATTAATACTGTTATAACCATCATTGATAATTCTGAGTCCAATTATGTATAACTATATATATTCTACTTATTGAAAGAAAAAAATATTTGTAAAAATTAGTGGCAGTGTAGTAATTGCCAAAAAGGTTAGACAATGTTGAAGAAAACAAAAAACAAAAAGCCTATGGTGGTTGCTCTATCGTGTTTGAAAGTGTGTCATTGGGTCCTACGCACTAATAGCATCCTGAGGTGTTATTTTGCCATCATTAGACAATTTTTTAAGTTCGATAGAATTCATCCTTAGAGAGTTAAAAGGCTTAAAAGTCATGTCCATTTTCCCAAATTATGATGTTTAATTATACCTATACTGTTAGTTGAAGAGT
>OVAP01013408.1:0-13723 GCA_900406295.1 Aurinia saxatilis
CCGTCCGTCACTTCGTCCGTCAGTTTTGCCGTGTTTTTCTTGTAGTGCTATGAAAATCTACTGGATAATGTGTGTATGTTATTATAAGACGAAACCCCATCAACGTTACGAAGAAAATGTGTGGCCGGCTAAAAAGTGTTCAAGATAGGAGCTACTACAATAATATGAATTGAAGAATTTGTTATACGGGATATGATCTTATTCGCACGATAAATATAATAATGTCGATGAGAGTGCCACATATTCGAATTAAAGCCACTCCCATCATTATCAATCTTTCATCTTTTTTTTTTGCTGGTCCCTTAAAAATGAACAAAATATATAATGGTTACGAACAAAAATGTGTATTGTGCTTGATGGTTTTCACAAATGTCTTTGCTTGGAACTTGGAAGTTATAATTTATAAGCAATCTAAGCTATAAACAATCAATCAATTTGTGTCGAGATACATATAGATCTTGGTTTCATGACATATACAATTTATTGTTCTGATCTGCTATCTAATTTTGGTATTGTAAAAAGGAATATAAACTTTCCTTTGTGAAGGAAAGAAACAAAATTGGTGATATTTTTGTATAACGAATCTCACATTGATTGATTTGGTCGGTCCATTGTAATCTATTGCAACAGTAAGTTGTTTTTGTTTGACGTTTATGGGCCCAGCATTTCAATAATGGGCCTACTCACAAAGAAAAGTCACTAATGCCAACCGAGTCTAGTCTAGTGTCACATTAATTTATAGACAACTAGATTGTAGAGACTAGATACTGTGTTTTGCTCTTATCTTTGGATAAGAATGTTGCCGAGATGGATTAGATCAAATATCGAACGTCACATTTACAGTTTATTATAGTATGTAACTAATAGTCGAGTAGCATTTGCTCAACTTGCTAGAGTTCTGAATTTTAGTACAACCATGATTCAATTTGCGTGATACGACAGGTTAAAAAATGAACATGCACTAAAAAGATGCAAGTGACTAAAGATGTTAAGTTACATATCTTTGATTTTTTTAGTTTGTAATTATAATATGTTTGTTAGTACACTCTAATGCTAAACCGGACTATACTAAGGAAACTTGGTTTCTTCAGCTTTTCCATGATCCAAGAGGGTAAAAGAGCTTTAACTGCAACTATTGTGACACTTGCTCATCTGCAGATTAACCAAAAAGGAGAAGATGGTTACGATTTGTTTCGCATTTACAGTGAATATCCACTAAATGAAGTTTATGATCGAATTTAGCCAAGGAGATAGATTTAACCCACTGAGTGTAAAGGATGGCAGGTTGGATTCTGCTGGTTTAGGTTTGACTTGCTCAATCACTATCTCGGTCGAAGAATCGCTCGAGAATCCTAGCTTCTGCATTATTTTTTCTAATCTTTTTCCGTTTGTCAGGTACATATAACCAATCTGGATATTGAACAAGAGAAAGCGGGTTTAGTAGCACGCGAATTAGGTGATAACAAGAAGAGATACCTTCAAGCAGAGTTAGAAGTACAGAGAAGAAGACAGTGTAAGTTTAGATATTGGGGTTACTTACTAGTGTCTCCAATGATGACGCTTTGTTATAAATAGCAACACCTGCTCGCCTTATTGAACGTGTTCTAGACGAACCTAGATTCTTTCCCCACTTAAGTACATCCCTGGAGATGAAATACAAATTCATCAGACAAATAAACCCCAACAAGCAGTGAAATCGTATATCTCAACACAATCGCAGGCACTTATTTTACAGCAAACAGAATTTGGATCCTGAAATAATGTAGTTTGTGCACTGACCTCTCTTCCTTTGTCAAGAAATCATCATCAACAAGTTTCTTTAGCAACGCAGACTGAAAAATATGTCGAGAAAAGTTAGCAGTTCACACGCTGTGTCCAAACAACGAAATATGATAACAAGTTAACAACACTAAACTAGTCCAGTGATCTGTTTAGAATCTGTGAGGTGTCAAACGGCAAAGACAACAAAGATGGTTATCCTGATACAGTGATACCGATATACAAATGTAACAAGATGAATAAAAAACTACTTAGGAGAATCACAAAAAAGAA
This sequence comes from Aurinia saxatilis, assembly GCA_900406295.1. Taxonomy (NCBI): domain Eukaryota; kingdom Viridiplantae; phylum Streptophyta; class Magnoliopsida; order Brassicales; family Brassicaceae; genus Aurinia; species Aurinia saxatilis. The sequence goes on from OVAP01013408.1 coordinate 2,053, forward strand.
AAATAAGCATGGGGATATCATCAGAGCAAATACAATACTGATTTGAGATAACACAGGAGCTCAAAGGATAGGAAAATCATGAAACAGACCAAGCTTCTCACAGAACGGAGATATCATCTTAACATATATAGTACTGAATTGATAAAACAGCGGAGGCAAAAGAATTAAAAAACCTGAGCTTCACAGCGCACCACAGCTCTAACACGATCGTTATATTCTTCAATACTAAGAGGAGGGAAAAGGAAATGCCTACGAGCATATAGCTGCAAAACCAAGAGCAACTATTAACGAAGTCTGAGCTTTACAACGATCTGCATTTCACATTATTAACAAGCTAACAACACTAGAGTCTGATTCTCACCAAACTTGGTACCACTCTCAATCAAAGAGGAACTCTATCAAAATCGATCCAACCAAAAATGTTGCTTAAGAGCATGAATCATAAAGCTCAGAATGAAATGTAAAAACGAACCTCATAAATGGAATCACCTACAAAAGCTAATGAAGCAGCATTAAAAACCGATCTTGGTTTCTCCAACTTCGGTGGACTTGGAGTCCATCTCTCAAATCCCATATAACTATCATCAACCTCATCACTCAACTCTACACACACACACACACACAAACAACAATTTCAGTAAACCATCTCCAAAAGAAACAAAAATAAAAAATTCTACAAACCCATTACCACAATAGCATTTAACAACTCAAAATTTCAATCAATCATCGAAATTACATCAATTCAGAGTTAAAAATTCTACCTTTACATTCGGGTCGTTTAAGCAAATCGGCGACGGAGATGCTGATTCCCGGAGACGGTGTAGGTGACGGAGGAGGCAAGAAGGAATTACTATTAGGGTTTTTCTTGACTTTACGAGGCGCATTAGGGTTGTAAGGAAGTCTAGGTTGTGTATCCAACGCAGCTCTCACTGTGAAGCTCGCCATTTTTAGTTTTTCTCTGAAGCTTTTCTCTCCGAGAGGTTTTTGGCAACGATAAGGCGGTGACGGTTCTAATATACACGTGGAATATTTCTATTCGTCTGTCATATAACTTTTTAACAGGTTTCGTTACCTTTAGCCGTTTTTAACAGTATTATTGGGCCGGATTTGGGCTTGTTTACTGATAGCGTGATCTAATTGTTTATTTTCTTAAGCTATCCATTCTTTTTGTTACATTGTTACCTATACATTTTCTTTTTAACTGCTAAGTACAATTTTAATTTTAGATTCTTTTTAGTTAGCTGTTTGATACAACTTCACGATTCTTCAACCTTGTAGAATTAATTTACTAGGAAGACTATTGGACCGAGCCACGTCAGCACGGGAGAGAACGAACAAGCGATACCAAAGGCGATCTAGGGTTTCTTCGAGCTTCCTGCCCACGCTAGGGCATGGCGGCGACTGAAAATCCGGCGACTCATGTCGAGGTGGCCGGAAAGGAGTCGGACAGGGGTAAGGGAGAGATGGAGAAAAGCGGGAGTGAAAGGAAGAAGGTCACGCAGCCCTCATGGTCTGCGGTAGTGAAGAATCAGGCATCTATGCCTCGATTTGATACGATTTGTGAGGAAGTAAATGGAGTTCAATCCATCATCATACCAAACGAAGTTTTTGAAGACGTCTCACCCCTATGGGAGGATCTAGTCGTGGGTAAGTTTCCAGCCGAAGCACCAAATGTGGCGAAAATCCACATGATTGTCAATCGAATCTGGCCTCTCGGGGACAAACCGATCAAAATTGATGTTTTTGTTGAAAGCAAAACGGTAGTGAAGTTTCGGATTCCTGATAAAGGAGTTCGGAACAGAGTGTTAAGAAGGCATATGTGGAACATCACCGGCATGCCTATGATTGTCTCTAAATGTAGCCCAGTTGAGGAGGAACAATCAGAGATGACAAGCATTGGAACTTGGGTAATTCTGAAAAGAGTACCTAGAGAGATGTTTCATCGTAAGGGACTCAGTTGTCTGGCGGGAGCAGCGGGTGTAGCTAAGAGACTACATCCTGAGACAGAGAATTGTAAGAATTTTGATGAAGCAAAGGTTTTTGTGGAGGTTGACTTAACAAAAACACTACCGAAGTCTCATCATTTTCACAACAAGCAAGGTTTAGGAGTTGATGTAGATTTCGAGTATCCCTGGCTTCCACCAAGGTGTACTACCTGTTCTAAATGGGGACATTACCAAGTGGATTGTCGCTCGGGAAAAAAGAGAATACTAGACAAAGGGAAGAAGATTGTGGAAAACGGACACCCTAGTGACACCACTGAAGGCAGTAGACAAAATGTAGATGAGGCCAATAGAATACATCAAACACCGGATGTCACAGAGGTAGCAGTGCAAGAGATGGTTGCAGAGATAAACGACATTGACGATGTCGCTGAAACAGAGCAGGTTCAAACAATTATCTCAGCGTCTAGCGTACCAGTTCAAGTTGGTTCCCCTGATTTGAACACCGATGCAGAGAGTGCAGAGACCTCAGAAACAGAGACCGCTGTACAGATTCCTGAAGTCAATATAGAGGACTGGAAACCAGTCTCACCAGCGAAAGTAGGACGACACTTGGACCAGACAGTTGTAACAGAGTCAATTGGGTCTCCTAATCGTTTCGACATTCTTTCCGAGGAGGCACAAGCTGCCGATCATGAAGTTGAAACTGTTCCCATCCCTCAAGTTGACCTCGAAGAAGGTGAGCTGATTATCCCGAATACTACACGCATCCTCCCACCACGGGATGCTAAGTCTGCCCATAAGCTATTAGGTGATGCCTACGCCAAGTCAAATCTTCCCGAGAAATCTGGTAAAGGTTTGAAAGGTGGGTCTCGCTCTCTAAATCAACAGTAATGTCGAGCTTCTTCTGGAATGTTCGAGGTTTTAACCAAATGGCTAAACATTCCGTAGTAAGAAGTTGGGTCAATGATGGCAAGTTTCTATTCGGTGCCTTGCTAGAGACACGAGTAAAAGAAAGTAAAGCTGGAAGAATCATTCGAAAGGTTTTTCCAGGCTGGTCAAGTTTGGATAATTATGATATGCATCATAATGGTCGTATCTGGATATTGTGGAGGGACTCGGTGAAGCTGAAACTAATCTTCAAGAGTAATCAACTTATCACAGTTGCAGTATCTATGAATGGGCGCAGTTTCTTCGCTTCATTCATATATGCTTCAAACTCGGAACTGGAGAGGAAGGATCTCTGGGCTGACTTGTTATCCCNGATAATTATGATATGCATCATAATGGTCGTATCTGGATATTGTGGAGGGACTCGGTGAAGCTGAAACTAATCTTCAAGAGTAATCAACTGATCACAGTTGCAGTATCTATGAATGGGCGCAGTTTCTTCGCTTCATTCATATATGCTTCAAACTCGGAACTGGAGAGGAAGGATCTCTGGGCTGACTTGTTATCCCTTCACAATTCTCCGGGTTTCAGAAATAGTGAATGGATGCTAGCGGGTGATTTTAACGAGATACTAGACGGTGATGAGCACTCTGATCCCAGCTACTCTCTCTCGGGGGGTGCTCAAGATTTCCAGAATCTGGTGCAGAGCTGTTCTTTAGTGGATATGGGATATCATGGTCCTCGTTATACTTGGTGTAATAAGAGAGAGGAAGGGTTAATCTCTAAGAAACTAGACCGGGTATTGGTAAACCAGGAATGGGTATCTTCTCATTCTCAATCCTATTGTGTGTTTGAGGCAGGTGGATGCTCGGATCATCTTCGCGCTCGAATCATGTTTGACACACCCTCCCAGCCGATCAAGACACCTTTTAAGTTCGTTAATATCTTAACGAAACAAGAGGGTTTCTTGCCAGCTATTGAAGCGTACTGGTCTCCACAGGCAGATTTATTTCACTCTACCTCTGCTCTGTTTCGGTTTACAAAGCAGTTGAAGTCCCTTAAACCTGTTCTACGCAGCTTAACGCGCGAAACGCTTGGGGATCTCGTTTTGAACACTCGCGAAGCTCATACACTGCTCTGCCGACAGCAGACCATGAATCATCATGACCCCTCTCCCATGAACCAGCGCCTTGAATCCGAGGCAGCTATGCGGTGGGAAAGACTTGCGGGACTAGAGGAACAATTTCTGAGGCAGCGATCCAAGTTACATTGGCTTAACAATGGCGATCAGAACACCAAGGTCTTTTACAGGTCAGTTAAGATGAGGGAAATGCGTAACACTATTCGAGAAGTGCGACAAACTGATGGAACTATAGTCCAAGGAGCTGCTCTGAAACAAGAAGCAGTGCATTACTTTGAAGAATTCTTAACGCACACACCTGCTGAGTATGTTAGCATCTCACAGGATGCCATTGAAGAGTTGTTGCAGTTTCAGTGTCCTATTGATGAGCAAAACAAAATGACACGTGAAGTGTCTGGTGAGGAGATTCGAGAGACTCTCTTTAGTATGCCGGGGAATAAATCACCTGGACCGGACGGTTATGTAGGAAATCTGACCTATCCTAACCACTTAGGGACTATCAGGTTTCCAATCCTAGGATCTCTGCTAATGATTCTAGATTCCCAGATCTGAATATTACCTGATGAATTGATGCAGCGGAAGGATCAGGATATTGAGATCTCTGAGTGCCAATGATGTAGCACCTCTACTGGTATCCACACGCACACGAGCTGGAAAAGCTGGAATGCTAGTTCCTGGAAAACTGGGGCTAGGGTTCCTGAAAACTCAGAAAAGTCTCCTCAAAAACGTGCCCCCTATATCTCTTATACAGGGGAACAATTTCCTGAAACCCTAAAAGCCCAAAGCCCATTTGTCAACAGNGACTGCTAAAAAACGTGTCCCCTATATCTCTTATATAGGGGGACAATTTCCCGAAGCCCTAAAAGCCCAAAGCCCATGTGTCAACAGACCTTGGGTGTGTGACCCTATAGGATCATGTGATTCTGGCAATGAGTTCTCGTAACTCATAAATCATGAGCGGCTTCTAGCAAAGCATCATGACTACCCAGTTCACATGACNGCATCTCTTATTCGCAGATGATAGTTTGTTTGTTTGTCGCTCTACTCTAGCTGAGTGTACTGAGTTCTTGTGTTGTTTACATCTTTATGGAGCGGCTTTTGGTCAAAAGATCAATTTTCAAAAGTCAGTTATTACTTTTGGAGCAGATATATACCCTATTATGCGACAATTGATGAAAATTAAATTGAGCATCGATAAAGAAGGTGGAGATGGCTCGTACTTAGACCTTCCAGAGAGCTTTAGTGGCTCTAAAAGATAAGTGTTAGCTTTTATTACTGAAAGGTTAACCAAACGGTTAACTGGATAGTATGAAAAAATGTTGTCTTTGGGAGGAAAGGAGATCTCGCTAAAATCGGTGGCAATTTCTTTACCAGTTTACGCAATGTCATGCTTTAAGCTCACAAAATTCCAATCTCAAAAGACTACTTCGGCAATGACTAATTTTTTGTGGAACAATAATGCAGAAAAGTACATTGGGTTTCTTGGAGAAAGATGTGTCGATCAAAAGCTTTAGAGGGATTAGGATTCCGAGACCTTGAAGGATTTAGCCAATCCTTGCTTGCCAAGCAAGCTTGGAGGAAGTTAATGAGCCGAGTTCCTTGCTAGCGCAGCTGTACAAGGGTCGATATTTTGCAAATAGAGATTTTTTGGAGTGGGGAACATGTATTAGACCTTCATATGGATGGAGGAGTGTGATGCATGGTCGAGAATTGTTGAAAAGGGGGTTGATGAAATCAGTGGGTAATGGTAACAATACAAGAGTATGGATGGATCGATGGGTCTTGGACTCTAGCCCTCGCCGCCCATATAACAAAGAGAGTGTGATGCATTTAAATCTCAAGGTGTGTTCTTTGATTACACCGCAAAAAACTTGGAACATGGACAAGCTTGAAGAGCTCTTTTTGCCAAATGATATCACTTTCATACGTAACTTACCCATAGGTGACACGGAGGATTGATTTATTTGGGGATACACTAAGACCGGTGCTTATACAGTGAAGAGTGGATACACTTTATTAGAGAAAGAGGCTGCAAGAAGTATGGATGGAACATTACAGCTGCCGAGTGTAGGCCTTAAATCTCATATATGGTCGATTGAGACTGAACCAAAGATTAAGATGTTTTGGTGGCGAGTCCTCTCAGGAGTTATTGCAGTTTCCTCTCAGATGTTGCATCGTGGTTTAAATGGTCTCCCGGTGTATCAATTGTGTCAACAAGGTCTGGAAACTGAATCCCAGGTCTTGTTTGAATGTGAGCTCGCTAAAACATTCTTTCAGTTTGCACGGGTTGCTGTTCATGTAGGGTTTTTACACAATCTTTGCAGGATAATATGGCGAATATGCTTTCGATAATGTCGAACTATACAGTTCCAGAATGGGAGAGAAGAGTTATACCTTGGTTATTCTGGAAGATTTGGAAAAATAGGAATCAAATATTGTATGCATTAACTCAAAGAGAGATATTTATTCAAGTCAAAGAAGCGTTTGAGGAGATGGAGTTATGGTTTCAAACTCACAAGCGGGAAAAAGAATTATCAACCTCGAATCAGTTTTTACAGAGTTCATAGAGGCATTAGAGTCCTCCTCCAACAAGGGTAACTAAAAGTAATGTTCATGCAAATTGGCGAAATGGATATTTACATGTTGGTGGCTCGTGGTTTTAAGAGATCACAATGGCCAGGTTTTATTTCATTCTCGAGAAGCCTTTACATGTGTTTCTACCCGGATAATGGCAGAGCTCAGGTGCATTATATGGAATCTACAAGGTCTAAGATCTTCGTATCTCACAGATCATTGTAGAGTTGGATTGTAAAACTGCGATGGAAGCAATCTTGAAGCCTACGTTATGGCCAAAGTATAGGCAGCTGATTTCGACAATTCAGGTTCTTGTTCAAGGGTTTAGATCGGTTCAATTTCAGTGGATAAATTCAGGCTCAAATTCCATCTCTAGAGACATTGTTCGTAGTGTGACAAGGGATGAACGTTTTTAATCATGCTTAGGACTTGGGGGGACCAACATGGTTACATGATTGGATAGTCGGGAAGCAATGGGAGCAACTAAACATTCTTTATTTAGGAATTGGGTTGCATTGTTTTTTAGTTTAAGAGTTGGTTTTGGAGTTGTATCATCATGACATTTTACTCACTACTATGAATAAAAGACGATAAAGTTAATATATATATATATATATATATATATATAAAGAGAAATATATGCTCTGTTTTGAGACAGTTTTGAGAATATTAATAAAGTCTTGAGTTTTAAAGCTCTTCTTCATCCTTAAGTTGGGTATTCTTAGGGGTGTCAATTGGGCCCGCGGCCCGCGGGCCAGACCCGTTTGAACAATCTTCATAGCGGGTGTGGGCTTTTGTATTGGACTTGCGGTCTGGTCCGCTAGTTATCCGCGGTCTGCGGTCCAGCCCGCCAAATACTGTGTTTGCTAGTTCTCTGTTAAAACAGATAAGTTTAACAAGGTGTTTGTTAATATTGTTGAACCTTTGGAGACATTAAGAGTGTTTGACAGACCTCCAAATCTCACATATTCCTCTCGTCGCTCTTCTTCTTCTCTGGTTTTTCATCTCTTCAAATCTCAAATCTCAATTTTTCAATCAGCACTCAATTCCCCTCTTTTAGATTGCTTCTGATGTTCACAATCAAAACCCATAAACTCAAATACCCTTTTGTATACTCACTCGGTAATCTGGGTAATCTCCGTGAGAAATCTCACAAGAAAGATGGTTCGGTGGTGCTAATGTTGGTATGGCTAGCTTTGTTGCTGCTGCTATGGGGTTTAAAGTTTTTGCCTTTGAGTCGATTTAAAGAGTTTACAGAGGATTTGCGATGTGATTTGTGTTTTCTGGGTTTGTTTTAAAACAGTTTTGACAGAGAAAGGAGACAGACATGCTTGTTTTCTTCTTCTCTGTTTAAACAGACAAGTTTAAACAGATAAAATTAGTAGCCCGTTTAGACCCGTGGGTCGACCCGATTACCCGCAAAATATAGTGGAGCGGGTCTGGGCCTTACTTACCTGGACCGCAACCCGCCGCGGTCTAGACCGCTGAGACCGCAAAAAAATATGGGCCCGCGCGGGCCGACCCGACGGACCGGCCCGTTTGACACCCCCTAGGTATTCTCTTGGAGATTCAACGATCTTGAGAAGCTTAGTTTCCGGGTATTCAGTGAATTCAACGGACTCTAAGATTATCCTACAGGTTGCTGCGTCAATCTCTCTCTCTTTCGCTCACCATGCCCGATTGCTATAGCACTTCAAATGTATTCTGGAACTCTGACGGTTGGCTCCCCGATGAGTCTTACGATGGTCGATATAACAGTTTTTTCAATCGCCTCATCTCTTAGCGAGAGGGATATACATGGTCCTGAGCTTAGGGTTTATGGTGATGAGAATCAATTCTTGGAGAAGGCAATTAATGGATATTGTACGTCTCCCGGATTTCGGTATTTACTACATTAGGACAGACGACTCTTGCACTTGATAGACTCTATCTGATGTTAGTCGATATTGTGTTACATGCTTGGAGGGATGCACTAATTTCGGATACCAATTCATGTTTGGTGATCATCACTAAATTATCACAAGGCGATTTGAAGTCGAAGATGATATGTAGGTTTCTCGGTTCTTTGACAAGCCGATGTATCCTTGTTGTATTAGTACAGCCTAATGTTGAAGGAATCATTGTATGCTCTGAGCAGAGCCTTGGTAGCCTCCCAGTATGGCCTTTTCCACGCCTATTTCAACAACATCCACATATAGATTTTCCAGAGGAAGTGGAAGCGTGTAGCAAGTTCTATTTTATAGAGCCTCCGGAGGCAAATCCTCATACCATGACTTTCTCCATGCCCGCGAATATCGATACATGCGTCTTCGTCTTCGAGGATTATCCACTCTCTCTTGGTGGTCTTGACCTTCTTTCATTTTTTGAGAATATCAAACCAGCTGCTCCTTCTTCTTCTGGCGGCGTGTCAATCTACGCCTATCTTGTCAAGGAGGAGGATTTTGATTTGTTCAAGCCGAAGATGCCGAAATCAACATCAATGTGGTACGTGAAGCTTTAACACAAAAAGTTGCAAGACTTGCTCAGATGATAATGGACCTTCTTTTGTGGTCATTGGACAATCCTTCAAAACGTCCAAATTTGGTGGCAATCTCCAGTTTCATGGAAGATGACATATTTGACTTGAATCAAATACTTGTTGGTCTAAATTGCACAAAATGCAATGTTATCTTGGCACTGCCTGCTGAAAAAATCCCACCACCCGAATACTTTTATTTTTCAACAGTTTTTTGGGAAGTCCTATCATCATCAACAACATAACCCCCAAGAAGAAGAGGAGAGAGGATAAAGGAGAAGTAGAAATTATGTATAACGAATGTGCCTTGTCGCAATTACCCCTTTGGTTTGACTTTTTTTTATCATTCTTTGTTGTCTGTTGTCCACGAAAACATTGACGTTTCATCCTTGTTACCGTAGTTTTCCTCTTTTAGTCGTTTTAAAAAAATAATTTACGATTTAAAATTTATTTTATTTATTTTGCTAGTCTTCAATACAAGAAAAAAAAATTTAGACATCTTCTTTTTGTGTCGATCTTGTATTTCTTAATTTCATTCGTTAAAAATTTCTATTATATATATATATATATATATATATTACTCTTTCTATATAGAAGTTTTAATTAATATATTTATTAATAGTATAATAGTAAATATTATAGCAGTGATTAGTGGAGACGGAAAAAAAAAAAAAACCAGTTCAATAGTTTTCAGCTGAGTTTAATCTATATGTATTCCACTGCCAATCATCTGGTTCACTGATTTTTGTTTCAACTAGACCATTACAAATAATTTTATAAAGCTGATTTATAATCAAAGTTTAATGCCACGTCACACAGATTACCGAATTGGGAAGCAAATGAATTCCGTATAATCTGAACCGTTGGATCACGGAAATGATAGGACCACACTTTAATCCACGTGTGATTCCACGTCACAATCACGTTTATGACATTTCCGTTAATATTGACCGTTGGACCAAGGAGATGGCAATGATTCGTTCACGTCATAGACAAAATTCCCACATTTTTTGTATGCAACCTTGTTCATTCACAAAGTGGCTATCCTTTCTTAGCCAATTATCTTCGTTACGTGTTACCTAATCAGATATATTCCTTTCATAAAAATAATTTCATCACCCATTTTTTAAACTAAATAATGGATCAAAGATCATTAAAACTGTTGCGAAATCTGGAAACATCGATCTGTTATACGAATTGATCCATAAAGGTTTCTATATGCTCAATAAAATTGACCGCGTTCCTTTCATTGATACTCCTCTTCATGTGGCAGTCGTCGCCGGAAAAACTGAGTTCGGCATGGAAGTGATGAATTTGAAACCTTCTTTTGCTCGGAAACTTAATGCAGAGGGACTTTCGCCGTTACATCTCGCCATCGATCATAGTCACTTCTGGCTTGTTCTTGAAGTAATAAAGATCGATCCAAGCCTTCTTCGTCTCAAAGGTAGACAAGGTACGTACCCATTACATTTTCATTTTTTTGGGGGGCAAGACTCAAAACTAAGTTTACTTCATCTTAATTTTATTTTTGCTACTACTCTATGCGGTAAGCAGGAAGAAGATTGATATGGTATCAGAATTCTTCTTGGTTAGTCCCGAGAGCATCATGGACGCAAACGTGAATGGAGAAAACGCTATTCACATCGCCAAAAAGAACAATGACCAAATAATCCTCAAACTTCTTATTGGATGGATTCTAAGATTATGTCAAAAAGATGCAGAGTGGATCGAGACAAGAGTCATAAACCAAAGAGACAAAGATGGTAACACTGCTTTACATCTCGCAGCGTACGACAACAATCACCAAGCTATAAAATTGATGTTAAAAAGTTCCAATATTAACGTCAATATCGTGAACAATAACGGTTTAACAGTTCGAGACATAGCCGTGTTACATAGACCGAGAGATATAGAGAGAACGATTAAAAGACACGGAGGGAAACGTTCTGTTTCTTTATCTAAGGTAAAGAAAACATCGGATTTACTCGGTTCATCCCTTACATGGAAGGAATGGAGACGGACAATGATGAGTCGAGCTTTTTCTTCGATCTCGGAAGAAAGAAGAAACGCTCTTTTAGTCGTCGCAACTCTTATAATCACAGCTACTTATCAGACCGTTCTCCAGCCACCCGGAGGCGTTTCTGATAGCGGTGGAACAACGAACAGTACAAAAGCGGGTTCGGTGGTTATGCAAGAGGGATACTTTATACAATTATGGTTACGGTGTATGACCATATATACTACAATGAGGAAAACCGATAAATGTAAAGTAATATACAACAAAAATCACCATACAATACCAATAACTTTTTGAGAAAAAGAGGAAAGCATAGTCGAGATATGAATCTCTTTCCTTAATTCTTTAGACGCCCCGTAGTGTGACGGTTTCGATGGCGGTAAGAATCCCATGATACAACTGCTGTATTTGTTTCTAGCTCCCAACACCAGAGAATAGAATCTAACGAACCTTATTATTGTGTATACTCTCAGATTCAACAACTAAATTTGTGAGAAATTATTTTATTTTTTCTATTTGATCGAATGAATGATCTCAGATCTTTGGAGAAGTGGTAAAGCTATGACTTTTAAGCTTTTCTCAAGCTAACC